>PVJC01004491.1:0-63451 GCA_004026665.1 Murina feae
CGGGGTCTGGATGCAGGTGGCCTGAGGGGAAGTGGTTGAGGAAGATGTTGGAAGTACCAAAGAGGGTGAGCAGAGGGGAGTTGAGTGGGGTTTGTGGCAGTACTGGGAGGGGCAGAGGTGCCCTGCTGAGCCGGCTGAGCCATCTGCAAGGCCTGAATACCGATCTTGGAAGCAATCCAGCTCAGATAGGGCCAGGTGGACGTGTAGATTCCAGGGCGCTTGGCTCGGGCACAGCCTACTCCCCAGCTCGTGATTCCCACGACCACATAGGCGTCCTCCGGGCCTCTGCACATGAGCGGCCCACCACTGTCCCCCTGCCAGAGGACATGGAAGTCACTTTCCACTGAGCCATGAGCCATTTCTCCCTGTCGCCCAGGAGGGCCACAGGCTCTGGGAAGACAACTGCAGCCACACAGTTTTCCATTCCCAGAAATGCAGCTGGCTGTGGTGGAGGGCCCGTTGGGATGTGATGGGTGCAGACATCGAGGGTTTCCTCCCAGGAAGGAGAAGATGAGGAACTCACGTGTCCGTTCAGGCACATGTGAGCACGTGAGTGTAAGTGGTTGGAAGGGTTTGTATTCTGGGGAAGGATGTACACGTTCCGTCCGGAGCCGTGTTTGGGTGATGTGATTGCTGTGCGAGGGTGGGAGAAGGTGCTGAAGGTGGAGGTTAGTTCTCTGTAGGGGCAGCTGGTGGTGTCACCGCCCATGTTCATTGTGACCATAGACACGCGACCCGAAAAGGGTCCCTGAAGTGCATGTAGCTGAGGGATCCATAAAGGAGGTGGCCATAGGGGCCTAGGCAGTTACCTGGCAGGTGTCGATGTTGCCTTCAGGGTAGCCTGCGCACACGTTGGTGGAGCGAATGCGCCCTCTGTACCACCGGGTCGAGTTGCACAGGTTGAGGTCGAGGATGTCCACTCGTGCCTCCTGCAGCACAGGTGACATCTTGCTGTCTACAACCAGGGACTCGGTGGTCAGTGATCTCGGAGACACGCTGGGGAAAGCCCTGCCACCTCCCTGCACAGAGCCCTCCTCATCCTGAAATCCTTGATTTAAACTCAAGACCCACTCTCCCCTTCACACCGCAGACCAGCGAGGGGTGGGGCGGTGTCCCAGGCGCACGCCTGGAGTGAGGACAGAGGAAGAGTCTAGACAATGGACAGAGGGCTGTAGGGTGGGCAGTGTCGCTGAGAGATGTATGTTTGTGGTAGCTGATGGACTGTGGAGGGCAGTTGGCACCAGGCTGTGCTGAGCACTTTGGGGCCCATGGGTGTCACATCACGTAGTCCCTGCAGCAACCTCACTGCTTCTGCATGTCAGCTCCCTGCCCCGGTCAGGAGCCTGGAGCACCGCCTGCCTGAGTCGCAACAGGGATATGCTGTGGCCTGGATTCAGACGCCGGTTTTCCTCTCCAGAACCAAGTCCAGTTCTGGCTGTAAGTCTACCTCTCTGTGGTCCCCCTGTCAGGACTCCTTCACCCTCTTGGACAGGAACCCCCAGGTGGGCTGGCGAGCCCCTCCCCATGAGTGGGCCCCTCTCTGTTCCCAGGAAGTCATGAAAGAGAAGAAAGGGGCACCCCTGTCAGAACCAAGTCAGACCTTCCTGTGCAGCCCCAGATGCTCTGTCGGGGCCCCTGGGTTGGGAAGGCCCAGCCTGTCTGCACGGGAGCACAGTCGGTCACATGGAGCCTAAGAGCCGCCAGCTGCCCCCTCTTGGACAGGGGGTCCCACAGACAGAGGTCCTGATGGCAGCCGCTGCTCTGGCCCCACAGTCCAGGGAATGGGTTTGAACACCCACCATCTGCAGCAGGCACAGTCTGCGCGTGCTCCACCCTGGGGTAGTAGGGGTGACACCAAGATAGCAACCACAGAGGCTCCTTAGCCATCGAGGTGCCCATTCTGTCTAGGGCAGAGCCCCAGCCCAGAGAGCGAGAGAATCACTGTGAAGAGCCTGGTGTCCTCAAGCAGAGGAGGGTTTTCTGGATCCCCAGGCCCTGTTTCACACGATGCATGCAGACAGCCCTCCGTCCGTCAATGGGAAAGGAGAGGGCAGCAGAGCATGTTCCAGGGGCAGGTGGAAAGGAAGGTGTGGAGGAAAGAAGGCGCAGGAGTTGGAGCCTGAGATTTCTTTAAGACCCAGCCTTAGGGGAGGGGACTGAGGGGGAATGTGTGTGCCAAAAAAATGATAGAAATCCCACTAGGTTTAGAGAGATTCTAGGACAAAAGAGGCCTTGCAAGACATCTAGGCTGCAGATGGAGCCTGCACTCCCCAGCAACATAACACAAACTCTGACATCAGCCTCCGGGACTACATGAACCCAGGAGGCTGGTGGGCAGGGCGGGGCCAGGGAGGGAAGGTCGGGGGTCAGCAGAAGCCAGTGCTAACAGGGGCACACGCGGGAGACACTCTTCCTGGGGAGATAGGTGGCAACGCTATCAGAAACGGAGCAAGCTTCAGAGAGAAGACGAAGAGTTAGGGAAGAATCCAAAATTACCAACAAAGGCTGCGTTTTAAACTCCACAAGATGAACAGCCTGGAATTAGAAAGCCTAAAGCAGGGGTTCTCAACCTTCTGGCCCTTTAAAACAGCTCCTCATGTGGTGACCCAACCATAAAATTATTTTCGTTGCTACTTCATAACTGTAATGTTGCTACTGTTATGAATCATAATGTAAATATCTGATACGCAGGATGGTCTTAGGCGACCCCTGTGAAAGGGTCGTTCAACCACCAAAGGGGTCACGACCCACAGGTTGAGAACCGCTGGGCTAAAGGGTCTGTTATCAGCTAACAGAAGAACATGAGAGGTAAGTTAGCGTCAATCATGTCTTCACATCCCTGGTGCGACGGGGTAACAGTCAGGCGGCCCCCTGTGCAAAGCCCTGCCCTGCCGACCAACCCTTCCGGCCACAGAGACAGAGATGGCAGACACCACCTCCCCCCGGCCCTCCGCCTTCTCCCTTCTCAGGGAAACCCTGCAGCAGCTGCTATGGGTGGGGAGGATTTGGGAGCTATTACTCCCAAGGGTGGGGGCAGACGGGCAGGGCTCTGGCCTTTCCACTCACAGGTGGGGAAACTGAGGCCAGAGAGAGAAAGGACCAGCCTGCAGCCACAAAACCCCACCTGGAGCTTCTCTCCCCATTTACCAAAGGCAGCACCAGTGGCCCTGGGCAGGCACTCAGCTCTCGCCCTCAGTTTCTCAGCTGGAAAGGGGCAGAGGTTGCACCCACCCAAGGGCCCCCCACATACCCTTTCACCTCAAAGTGCACCAAGGGAATGCTGCGCATGCCCTCTGGAAGCGCCTTCCAGACTTACCTTTCTCCCCTAAATACCCCCAGCCAGTCACCCAGCAGGACTGGGACGCTCTGGGTGGGCCGGCCTTAAACGGGGGCAGGCAGCCCGGTCCAATGAGTCTCCCACAGACCACGGGAGGGGTGACCTTCATGAGAGCGATGTCATTGGCCTCTGAGATGGAGGAGTATCTCTCGTGAAGGATGATTTTCTCCACAAATCTCTCCTGGAGGGGTGCTTTCACGGGCCCAATGCTGCCATACTCGAGTTCCCTTGCTCCGAAAATCAGTCTCCAGTCGTATGGTCTTCTGTGCGCACAGAGGGACCAGGTCATTCCCGCCGGCACCTAGAACTGGCTGCTACCGAGAGCCTCAGTCCTCTCCTCGCAGGGGTCCCCTCAATATGCTCAGTCAGGTGGCCGCTGGGCCCCGAGCCCCGGGACACTCGGCATGGAGACAGCGCCCCTCTCCCTCCCCACCCCCTGCAAGAAGGTCCCTGACAAAAGCCCTTGGGAAGACGCCCTGCCAGCTCCCACACCTACTTCTTGAGCCTGAAGCAGTGAGCAGCAGTGAGTACCCACTGGGCATTCAGCAAGGTGCCCCCACAGGCGTGGTACCTCCGGCTGTTGTGGTAGGTGAAGACCTGCAGGCTGACCATCCAAGGCCACGCTCCATGCGCGGCAGCCTGACCTCCGACCACACGTGTGGTCGCTTGTAGGGTCTGCCTGAACGGTAGCCCACAGGAGCCACTGAGGAGAGACCACGGGCGCAGATGAGGCCGAGAGCGGGAACAGCTCGTCCTCGTACCTCAACTGAGGGCAGTGATATGGGGTTTAAGAGTGGGAAAGGCACCCAGCCAGCGTGGCTCTGTGGTTGAGCATTGACCTGTGAACCAGGAGGTCACAGTTCGATCCCCAGTAGGGGGCATGCAGGAGGCAGCCAATCAATCATTCTCTCTCATCATTGGTTTTTCCATCTCTTTCTCTCTCCCTCCCTCTTGAAATCAATAAAAATATTTTTGGGGGGGAAAAAAAGAATCTTTAAAAAAAATAGTGAGGAAGATCTGGGAACACGAGGGCAACCTTTGGTGTAAGGTCAAAGGGGGGTGTCTTGAGGGCCATGTTGTGGGGCTGTGATGAGGCAGGAGACACGGGCTCCAGGAAATGTGAGAGCTGTGATTTCTTGGGTCTTGTGGGTGTAGCCACAGGTGGGAGGAGAGGGTGCTACAGGCAGCTAGGAAAATGGACAGTGAGGACCATAGAAGTTGGGGGCCAGGGTTTGGGGGAGGCTGACATGGGAGTGCAGGGTGCCATGGCCTGGGGTCTTCAGAACCAGACTTAGGGGTTCAGGGTTAGCTTAGGCAGTGACAGGAGAGAAGAGGACCTTGTCTTATCAGATGGAGAGACCCCTGGTGTGGGGAGGCTGTGAGGGTCCAGAGGTGGGAACTGTGTCACAGGTGAGAGGCCACACCAGTTTGGGACTTATTGGCATGTGGGGTATCCTGGAGGCTGTGGGGTCTCGGGGGTGTGAAGCCCTAGAGCTACAGCAGGTTGACGCTTTGGGACTCGTCCACAGGCTGGGGCATCTCATGTCTGCGGGACTGGGGAGCATCAGGATGTAGGTGTGCGAGTAGGTCCCCTGCTATGCATGCTCTCCTCTCTGGACAGAGGCCGTCTGGGTCTGCTCTTCAGAAGGCACCCCATCCCCCGCCAAGGTCCCGGACACTTACTCACACGTGTTGTTAACTTTGTCGACTACAGACACTGCCAAGACCAGCAGAACCAGAACGGCAGTTGGCAGCATCTTCACCATCCTCCTGCCCAGCGGCTGGGAGGCCCGCTGACCTCACAAAGCTCTGAGCATCCTGACCAATCAGCAGGGCCACCTCCCTTACCCCACCCCCAGCAGGCAGGCCTGCAGGAACCCCTTAGCCCATTGGTTCTCAACCTGTGGGTCTCGACCCCTTTCACAAGGGTCGCCTAAATACATCCTGCATATCTGATATTTACAATAGGATTCATAACAGTAGCAAAATTACAGTTATTAAGTAGCAACGAAAATAATTTTATGGTTGGAAGTTACCACAGCATGAGGAACTGTATTAAAGGGTCAAGGCATTAGGAAGGTTGAGAACCACTGCCTTAGCCCAACCAGTTCTCGCTGAAATGACTTCCCCACTCCTGCACAGGTTCCCCTGGGTGAGGGGGACTCAAGTGCAGCCCCTCCCTTGTCCCCAAATCTGGCCAGGATCTTCAAGGTCCCACTTCGTCTGAGATAACAGAGCCCGCCTTCCTCAGCCGCTGGGAGTCCACAGGTCTCATAGTCTCTACCTGAGTGTATTCTGGTCTCCTTTCTGAGATCTACATGCATCAAGGTGGTGTCCCCTATAATTGTCAGGAATTCTCATCACAGTTACCTGAATATCATGCAGTATGCTTTCTTCTTTTTAAATATGTTTTTATTGATTTTAGAGAGAGGAAGAGAGAGGCAGAAAGAGATAGAAACACCAAAATGATGAGAGAGAGTCATCATTTGGCTGCCTCCTACATGCCCCCATCAGGGATTGAGCCTGAACCTGGGCATGTGCCCTGACCAGGAATCAAAGCTCCTGGTTCATAGGTCAACACTCAACCCTGGAGCCACGCGCTTTCTTCTGATTGTCAGGAGACAGCATCTCACCCACAGGGCTAACCAATGCTCACCTTACCTCACACACCTGCATGTTAAAGTGTCACCTGGCCCAGCTGGGGGTTATACCAGGGAGTTATTGTCTCTCCTCCCTGAATATGAGGGTGTCTCTTTCCTTCCATCTCAGGGCCAAAAGCCTTCTCTCCACCACCCAAGTGTCACTTCGTCACATCTCTCCCTGAGAACCAAGTCTCACGCACTCGACCTGAATGGCAGAGGTGATGTCTCACCGAGATGAGTGCTCTGAGGTTTCAACTGCTTCGTGCGATGTCGGGATCCTCACCGCCACCTGGCTGCCAGGAGGTCTCCCCTCCCGTCCCTGAGCACAATCTCATCTTCCTGCTGACAGGTCCTGAGTGCTTATCTCCTCTTCCTGAGCATCTCAAGGTCTTGTCTGCCCTGCCTGAGGGTCGTGAAACCTCATGGCCCCTACCTGTGGGCAAGGGATCTTCTATGCCACACCTGAGTGTCCCAACACTGTCTCTCCTCTACCTGATGTCAGGGAATCCCATCTCTTCTGTCTATATCTGGAGGTTCCACCTCCTCTCTCTAAATGACCAGGGGTCTCATCTGCCCCACTTTATATAAAGACTAGAGACCTGGTGCACGAAATTCATGTACTGGAGGTAGGGGGAGGTCCCTCAGTCTGGCCTGTTCCCTCTCACAGACCAGGATCCCTCGCTCCCTACTGCCTGCCTGCTTGCTGCTCCCTACCACTCGGCTTGCTGCTCTTTAGTGCTGTTGCAGAGGTTCCCACCACCTCCGCTGCCCTCACCAGCCATGAGCCCAGCTTCTGGCTGAGTGACACTCCCCATGTGGGAGTGCACTGACCACCAGGGGCAGCTCCTACATTGAGCATCTGCCCCTTGGTGGTCAGTTCGTAGCTAACAGTCATTTCACCCTTCTTTGATTTGCGTATTAGGGTTTTATTATATAGGATAGAATATTGAATGTGAACTGTAAATGAAAAATAAAATTTAAAAAAGAACCAAATACAATCTTAGATGTGAAAACATTTTAATATAAATATACTTTTAATTCTCACCTGAGGATGTTTTTAAAATTAATTTTTAGAGAAAGAAACATCCATGTAACAGAGAAATACCAGTAGGCTGCCTCTAGCAGGATCTAACCTAAACCTAAGTATGTCCCCTAACCTAGAATCCAACAGGAAATCCTTTGGTGTTCAGGCTGAGACTCCAACCAATGGAGCCACCTGGGCAGGGCAGATCTGGAAAAAAAAAATTAATGTACCTGCAGGACCTGGTCACTGTGGATCAGTAGTTAGAGTGTCCTCCCATGCACCAAAGGGTCAAGGGTTCAATTTCAGGTGAGGGCATATACACAGGTTGTGGGTTCCATTCCTGTTGGATTGCTTGGGCAACTGACCAGTGTTTCCCTTTCTCTTCCCTTCTCCTTGCCTCTCTCTCTCTCTCGAATCAGTAAAAAGAATATATCCTTAGAGGAGGACTTAACAAACAAACAAAAAAATTCTGGTTTGATTCAGTGAATAGTGCTTCTGCAGGCGGACTGAAGAGTATCAGGTTGGATTCTGATCAAGGGCACGTACCTGGGTTGCAGGCTTAATCCAGAGCCCTGGTCGGGGATTCAGCAAGAGGCAACCAATTGATGTCTCTCACTTTAGTTTCTGTCTTTCTCCCTCCCTTTCACTCTCTGTAAAAAACAACAACAAAACATGTCCTCAGGTGAGGATTAACCAAAACAAGCAAACAAACACCCGTTCCCAGTGTGATTACTGAAGGAGCATATGAAGTATGTGTTGAATGAACAGGAAGGGATGGGACTTTGCTTTCTAACAGTTTTAGCAACTCTGCAAAGCAGAGGGTTTATTTTTATTTTATTTTTTTAATATATTTTATTGATTTTTTTACAGAGAGGAAGGGAGAGGGATAGAGAGTTAGAAACATCGATGAGAGAGAAACACTGATCAGCTGCCTCCTGCACACTCCCCACTGGGGATGTGCCTGCTGCCAAGGTACATGCCCTTGACTGGAATCGAACCCAGGACCTCTCAGCCCACAGGCCAACGCTCTATCCACTGAGCCAAACCGGTTAGGGCCAGGGGGTTTATTTTTTATTTTAATTTTTATTGATTGATTATTTTAGAGAGAGGAAGGGAGCGAGAGAAACACCAGTGTGTTGTTCCACTTATTATGCTTCTTTGGTTGCTTCTTGTCTGTGTCCTGACCAGGGATCCAACCCACAACCTTGCTATATCAGGAAGAAATTCTAACTCGCTTCGCTGCACGCTGCCTGTCAGGGCCCCTCAACAAAACCCCTCTGGCTGCCCTGGCCCCTGCTATGGGCTGGAGCTCCTCTGCCACAGCAAAGGTTTGGGTTCCATTCTGTCAGGGCACCTATTTAGGTTTCAGGTTTGATCCCCAGCGCAGGCTGACTGCGGCTCAGGAAGTGACTGAGGACCATTGAGGTCCGTGTGCTCTAGTCCTGCCTCCATCGAGGGTGACTTCAACTGTGGTGGCTGTGTGGCTTCCAGGTCGGTTGCCCTCTCCGTGGCTCGCCAGGCCTGGCTGCTGTGCAGTCACCCCGAGAGGCAGGTTTCCAGGTTCTCAGGGAGTGCACTCTCTGCAATGGACTCCCAGGGAGAGCAGGATCCCAGAAGGACACCACTTCTCTCCGCCTCCCTTTGGGCCTCCGGGCCTGGAGTGGAGCGCCTGTCCTGCTCAGTGCTTGGAGGGAATAGCAGTGTCAGGGAATCCTCCTACCTGGGTGTGAGAAAAGAAAACAGAGCCCTTCCTTCTTGAATCCTGTCATCTTCATGCATGTGAATGCATTTTATTTTATTTGACGCAGCCTCACATTCCTAGCCTTGTGTGGCACACAGCCACGCCCACCCACTCCTGCCAGACATTAACCATGAGGGAATCCCAGCTAATTAGCATATTCCTCTCTTATTATATAGGACTAGGGGCTCAGTGCACAAAAATTTGTGCACTCGGTGGAGTCCCTCAGCCCAGCCTGTGCCCTCTCGAAGTCTGGGACCCCCTTGGGGGATGTCCACCTGCTGGCATGCCTAGCCATCCTGGGTAAGGGGCTGATGGCTGTTTGCAGCTGGCCAAGCCCCCCAGTGGGGACCCCCACCCCATGGGGGTGTGGCCAACCTGGGTGAGGGGCTGAGGGCTGTTTTCAGGCTGCCCACAGTCCCTTCAGGGTTCAGGTCCCTACTGGGGTGCCTGGCCAGCCTGGGTGAAGGGTTGAGGGTCGTTTTCAGGCTGCCCACAGCTCCCATTGACCCAACGTCCCAGCAAGGCTGGCTGGAATCAGGTTTCTGGGGTTTATTTATCTTCTATAATTGAAACTTTGTTGCCTTGAGCGGATGCCTAGGCAGGCAACGAAGCCTCCTGTTTGCTTCAGCTCCATGGCTTCTATAATTGAAACACTGTTGCCTTGAGCAGAGGCCCCATAGGCCTAGACAAGCAGTTTTAACTCCATCGCTGCTGCAACGGATGCCTCCTGTTTCCTCTAGTTCCTTGGCTGCTGGCCGCCATCTTGACTGGGTTAATTTGCATACAGCCCTCTGATTGGCTGGTGGGCATGGCTTGGCCAGTGGGCATGGCTTAGGTGTCTCAGAGTGGTGGTTAATTTGCATATTGATCTTTTATTAGATTAGATGTCTTGCCTCCCCTATCTGAGTGTCCTAAGGCCTCACCTCCCCTACCTCTGAGTGTCGGGCATGTCCACTCTTCTATTTGTCAGGACATCTCATTTTCTCTAGATGAGCATCCCTAATCCTCTCTCCTGAGAGTCAGAATGTCTTCTCTTTCCCATTACTGGGCTGGAACATCTCATCTCTGTTTCCCAGAAAGTGATGAAGCTTTGTCCACCATGCTCCCCGTGCCCTCCCTGTCCGCCCTGCCCTCCCTGCCCCTACACACACACACAGACACACACACACAGACAGGTGTGTCGGGATGCGTCACCAAAGTCACTTGAGTTTGGACCTGCATTGTTCCCCTTTTTTCCCAGCAAAAGTCTTGTTTCCTGGGATGACAGGTCTCAATAATCATAATCAACTCTTCATGTCACGACATTTTTCTCTGCTGCCTACATGTCAGGCCGTTTCCCTCTCTTCTGCCTGAGTGTGCGCAGGGCTCATCACCCTTACGTGAGCTTCAGGCTCTCAGGCATCTAAGAGGATCTCTTACTTCCCAGACCTAAGTGTCACAGGACGTGGGTCTTCCACTGGAGTCTCAGGAGGACACATCTCCCCTCTGCAAGAGTCCATAGTCTTTTTTCTGCTCTTTCTTTTCTTTTCTTTCTTTCTTTCTTTCTTTCTTTCTTTCTTTCTTTCTTTCTTTCTTCTTTCTTTCTTTCTTTCTTTCTTTCTTTCTTTCTTTCTTTCTTTCTTTCTTTCTTGTTTTTCTTTCTTTCTTCTTTCCCTCTACGTCAAGCAGTCTCACTTCCTCTATTTGAAGGTCAGGAGGTCAGGAGGTATCACCAACCTGAGCGTTAACAGGTTGTAGTTCATTGAGTGTTAGGAGGCCTCACTCATTTTAAATCACTGTCAAGATCGTGCTTGATCAAGTAACCCCCCAAAAAAGGTCTTTGGAAATATAGTTATAGAAATGGCAATAAGAATTCACGGAGTGATATTAAAGTTTTGGCTGTTAAAGAAAAGCCAATTCAGGTGTTTTTACAGGATTTTGATGGGCATAAAATTGATATGGTATTTAAATCCATGAGAATAATTTACCAGAATAATGTAACCATTTATTTTAAATGTTAAAATGTACCCTTTTTTGCAAATTACAACTTTACAACTATTTAAATATATAATCAAAACATTGCATATAAACGTTGAAATGAAGAGCAGGACCTAATTTTTCAAAACATTCAGGGTTTATGCAGTAACAGGGCTAAATGACCCAATGTCTGGATTCCACAGGATAATTATTTGACTCTGCAGAGCGATGCCCACTCCTGGTTCCAGAAGAGGCTGCCAGGCATCCTACCTCTTGAAAGTCCCCTGGTGCAAACTTTGAGGTTCTGACTCTCTTCTGAGGCCTCGGGTGGCTTCTGACCTGTAGGGATGTTTGTCCTCTCCCTCAGACCCTTGCGGAGCCAAGACCATGCCATCTCCATGGGAGCTGGTTCCACCGCTCATGCTCTTTCCTCTGCTGCTGTCCCATCCCAGAGAGACCAGCTCCAAGTGCAGCTCAGAGACTTGTCTCCTGGTGCCCAGCACTCGGCCCCAGCAGGGGTCAGGGTTTCCCCTCCACCCCACACTCAGACTTCCTTCATGGCCCCTTCTGTATGTTGAGCAGTTTCTAACTTGAAATAAAAAATTTGAAATTGTGGGGCTTTCTAGACAGATGGCAGGCCTCTCAAGGTCAAAATGCCCAGCAGTCACGGTCTTTGCCTCACCAGGGCCTTCCTCACCTTCCCCACAAGGCCACCCAGACCTTT
This sequence comes from Murina feae, assembly GCA_004026665.1. Taxonomy (NCBI): domain Eukaryota; kingdom Metazoa; phylum Chordata; class Mammalia; order Chiroptera; family Vespertilionidae; genus Murina; species Murina feae. Next base: position 11,425 of record PVJC01004491.1, read on the forward strand.
GCTGGCTCCCAAAGCACCTGTGCCCCTGCACTGCCTCGGGGTGGCGACACAGAGTCCACCCCTCATCTCTGCTGGCTTCTCTCCACCACCCACACTTACTCCTCTGTGACCGGCACAGGACTGTGGAGCCATCTCCCACAGGTCTCACCTGGATCGGTGAGAACCTGAGTCAAGGTCGACATTTCTCATTGTCACATTCACGCTGCACCTTCACACAGTGTGGCCAGGCTCTGCACCCACCACCCCTCCTGCAACCCTCTGGTGCCCAACTTCTCTGACATATCAGCTCTGCAGGCCTGACCCTCTCAGCTCTGGACCCTGCAGTCTCTACCTCTCACTTCCTGGGAAGTGTCCACCCACTCACCTGTGTTCATTCTCCTTCCACCCATCAGGTTGGCTACCCCCACCAGGTGCCACACCGGACCTGCCACATCACGGACCATGGCAGTTGGCAGCTTACCTGTCAGCTCAGGGAGAAGTGAGGCCTGAGCATGGGCAGCAGCCGTGGGGGCAGGACAACAGGAACAGACATGGGAGGGCTGACAAGTAGGAGCAGCAGAATGAGAAACTGGGCTCTGGGAGGGAAAGAGGACAGACAGGGCCCCAGAGGACAGCCAGACTTCCAGCTGGGGACTGGCCAGTGAGCAGAGAGGAAAGCTTCCAAGAACACAGGTTGAGGTCCAGTGGGACTCAGAGAGAGGCAAGGAGCCTGTGAAATGGAGGTTGGTATAGAGACAGGATCAGAGGGGGGCTGAGTCATCAGTGCCTGTGGCTAAACGCTCATGCCTAGGCTGGGGGTGTGGGGGGGCAGGGAACAGCTCTGTGACAGCAGGGTCGGTGCTCCCAGTAACTCCTCAAGCAGGTAACTGAGAAACAGTTTCATTTCTTATAAATTTATTACATAATATTATAATAATTATTATCAATAATAATAATATAAGAAACATAGATCTCTGTGGGGTGTATCACAACATCAGGGTCAGGCCTCAGGACTGGAGCAGGGGGAAAGCCCCTGGATGGAACTCCATACAAAAGGAGGGTGAAGCGGTACTGACCCTGTAAAGTTAAAAACCCAAATTGAACGGAACCAAAAACCCACAGGTGAGTGTGAGACCGAGTGTGTATGTGGCAGCCTGTTACAGTCACGGCTGCTGTGTGATCTGGTCTGTTAGTGAAGGGTGGCTGGGTGTGACTCTGCCCAGGGAATGAGGCCGCTGGGCCGGGATGGGGTGGGCGGGCACAGACCGGCGTGCCAGGCCCCTGGGCTGTGAAAACATCTGTTTTCTGGGTTTTTTATTTTTATTAAAAAAAGCTAGAAATATAAACAGAAACTTGTGAGTGACGTGGATGGAGCTTAGTCCAGACTCCAAACCCTAGGTTTAAAAACATCCCAGGGCCCCCCCACCCCACAGGTCATTGCTGAGTGTGGGGAGTCACAGTAAGGGGGGCTGGGGTGCCCTCGGGGGTCTCTGCTTCTCCCCAGGGTTTATGGTGGCCTGACTCTAGGGGGTCTCCGTAGGACCCCCCAGAAGCCTGGTGGGGGGCAGGCACTGCCTCCAAGGGCCCTGGGGGGCACCCCCAGCAGCAGAGCTGGCCAGGCAGCCTGCTCAGTCCAGGCGGGACTCTGGAGGGGCAGGCGGGACAAACGCCAAGTCCCAGGGGACAGAGGGGCCTCTGACTCTCTTTGGAAGCGGATGAGGTGCTTTCAGGCATGCACCCTGCACATGCTCCCGAAACTCTTGCCCTGGTTCAGGGCTCCCCGCGGCCCGCTCCCCACTCAGGCACACACGGGGCTCCGAGGCACTCAGTTGCAACCAAAGTTTCACGCAGTCACACGCTTGCACACACACAGGCGGGACAGGAGACTTTGGGGTCTGAGGCAGAGGCTTCTTTGCTGTAGTTGCCCAACAATGTGGGGAGGAGGCTAGAACCCTCCTGGGGAGGGACCCCGTGAGGGAGATGGCTGGGAGCAGGTGCCAGGGCCCATCCCCACCCCTGGCAAGGGTCTCCCAGGCCCCAGACCCTGCGAGTGCCCTGCAGGCCTGGTTGCCTGCTGCCCCTCCTCCACGCAGCACCGAAGGGTGAAGGGTCGTGGGGCACGCTAGAGCTCAGCGAGGGGAGAAGACTGAGGCAGGGTCCCAGGGCGGCTACTAGGACCCTGGCCAACCCCAGACCAGCTGGAGCATCCTCCGCCCACATGGGGTGGCAGTGGCAGTGAGGGGCCAGAGAGATGGAAGACTGGGCAGCCACAGCGGAACCAGTAGGAGGCTGGGGGGCGGGAAGGGAAGCTATTAAGGACAGAGATATTTGTTCCTTTTCTCGTTCCAAATATAGAGTGGATTAAAATATGCAAAACAGGGGGGCTCCTTGGCCCCCCAACCGAGAACCCCAATGTCTCCCCCCTCCCCCCGAGTCATCAAGGTGTGTCCTGACCCCTCGCATGCTGTAGGTCCCCCCTCTGGGAGCAGCTTCCGCCTTTGGAAGCTGTGTGGGAGCCAGTCAGGCTGGAGACGCCCCGCCAAGCCGTCTGGCTCCACCCTCCCGTCCACACTTCGCGACCGTGTGTGTGTGTGTGTGTGTGTGTGTGTGTGTGTGTGTGCGCGCGCGCGCGCTGGGGTGGGGCTCACCGGCCGTGGGAGGGCGCTAAGCAATGTACAGGGCAAGTCTCCGAGCCACGGCAAACAGGACGATTCATGCAACATTCCTGGCCCGGGCGCCTTAGTGGGGGGCAGGGGCCGAGCCCGCGGCCCGGGGTGGTGGTGGGGGCCCTGCCCGCAGGGCACGGCCGGCGCATGGAGGGGGGAGGCGTCAGCTACCCTCCAGCTGCCTGAGCGCGCGCTCGATGTTCATGCGGTGGCCCACGCGCGTGACGCCCAGCTCCACGAAGTCGTCCTTGGTGAGGGCCGGCAGGTGCGCGCCCTCGATCTCGTGGTCCTCGAAGCGGTCGCGGTGCTCGCCCAGATGGATGCTCTCCAGCCAGTCGCCCACGTCGAACTTGCTCCACAGCTGCAGCGGCTTCTGCTGGAAGGGCCTGCGCGGGCCGGGGCCTCCCGGGCCGGGCCCGGGGGTGGGCGAGGGCAGCGGCGAGGGCGAGGGCGAGCGGCTGCGCGCACTGACGCTGCGCACCACGAAGCGCACCTCCTTCGGCTCGTGCGGGATGGAGAGGCTGGACGACTTGAGGATGGTGGGAGGCGTGAGGCCGAAGGGCCGCCCCGCGCCCCCCGCGCCCGCCCCCAGCCCCTCCACCCGCTCCAGCGACGCGGGCTTCACTGGGCTCGGGGCGCGCCGCGCCAGGGGGTAGCGGCCGCCGGGCCGCACCTGGAAGGAGGTCCCGCCGCCCGGGCCCCCAGGGCTGCGCTGCGCTGAGATGGAGCTCAGCTCACCGAGGCTGCTGAAGAGCCTGCGGAGGGAGAGGGGTCAAGGCCAGGTGAGGGGCGCCAGGCTGGGTAGGGAGAGCTCAGGGGGGCGGGGTCTGGTCAGGAGGACGCTCCGAGGGGGCTGGGACGGGTGGGGTAGCCTTAGGACCCGAGGAGGCACGAGGTGGGATAGCCATGGTTATTCCTCGCGTTTGTTTGGCTCCCAGGTGAGAACCAGTGCCATGCTGGTGTGGGGGGAGGACCCTAGACTGAGTGGAATGACAAGGAAGAAAGCCAGCAGCCCCCTCTACTCCACAGGGGCTCCGAGTCCCTCGGCCACCAGAGGAAAGGCAGCCTCTCCTGCAAAGGGCTGGGCCCATCCACCGGGCCCTGGAGGGCAGGCTCTGGCAGAACCCTCACCAGTCCCCATACAGCTCTGCTCAGGAAACCCTGAGGGCTGGCTGCAGGGAGCTGCGTGGTGAGAAAGGCTGGCTGTGGCAGCACGAGCCTGAACAAGCCGGTGACACCAGACAGACCACGCGGACAAGCGGCACGTGCAGGGTGGGCCTGAGGCAGCGACCCTGTTTCCCTACACAGGCCTGCACACGGCAGTAACAGCATCCACACGTGTCACAGACATGCAGCAGCAGTGGTAGGGACCTGCTCATGACAGGGACACAGCACATGTGTGTGGGCATGCACACGCACACATACACACCCACACACACAATCGACAGATGGTACCTCGCTTCCCAACATCATCTGGTGGGACCCTCCAGTCCCTCACCAGCATGGCCATGCCGGAGGCCTGCTGGGTGACTCCTCCGGGAAAAGCCCCTCCCATGACACCCCCCCCCCCTTTCCATCCCCTAGAATGGCCAGGAGCCTCAGGAGGCTGCCAGGAGCCCCGCAGCCCTGCGAAGCTGAGCAGAGCGGAGACCCGGCGGCCAGGTGCAGCGCATGGACAGAGGCATGGGATGAGCATGCTCACTTACACAGCCGGCGCTCAGGACCACCGCGCAGCTAGACAGAGCAGCCACATGCAGATGGGCAGGAGAGAGCAATGAGAGAGAGTGTTAGCAGCCCGGCCCACACAGCAGGCACATGGCCCACGGCCACGACCACAGTCAGGGCAGCCAGGGGCAGGGACCCCTGGGCGGACACCCAGTGAGGGAGGAACTCCAGTGCAGTGGGCTCAGGTGTGAAGGGGGGAGGGGGCAAATCTGAAGCTGCTGGGGTATGGGGGGAGGCCAGCCTGGGGCAGATCTGGCTGGCTCCTGGTTTTCCTGAGACCTGTTCTGTGGTTGGTGAGGTACAGACCACAGAGTCCCACCCACAGGCTATAATGACCACCCCCAGCCGGGCTCCAACCCTGAGTGCAGCAAGTGCTCAGCATCTGTTCCCTGATGTCTCATGTCCCTTCACATTCTGCTCCCATCCCACCTGCCTCTGCCTGGCTAAGGAATTCCCTCGCAGCACCCACACCCATCTCGTGCCATCCTGAACTGGCACCCATCCTGCAGCATGGAGTGCTCTCAGCATCCGATCTCCCCTTAAAGCAGGTTTTGTCTTTTCATCTCCCACCTGAGCAGGACAGCCTCTCCCTAGAGACCCAGTTCTGTCCCTCCTTCCACTGGCCCTCTCTCCTCAGCCACTTTCCCTATCATCTCCTCCCAACTCATTCGACCCAGAGCAGAGCTTCTTGAAGAGGCCAAACCATGCCCTCCACCCCAGCAGGGAGAAGCTCCAAGGACACCTGGGGTGGGCCCAGGGAACAGACACCAACCAGAAGCCCCTGCCTGACCACACCTGATCTCCATGGCACCGTGGTGTGGCAGAGGCAAGAAGAATGTCCCAGGGGGCATTGCAAAGGGGTGGTGGGTGCCAAGAGTAGTGACGCTAGGGAGGGGGCAGTGCTGGGAAGATGCTAAGTGGCCTGTGGGGTTGGGCCCAACACAGGCACCCCCACCAGGGCCCACAAACCCTGGCACCCCTGGCCTTGGACAGAAGTATAATGATGACTTGACGGGATCACAGCCAAGTTGCAAAGGTGGTCTGTGTGGGCAGTGCTGGAGCCCTCCTGCCTGACGGGTGAGCTGGAGGCCTGGGATGAGGGTGGGTGGGCTCCAGAGTACCTGGGGAGACGTTCCCTTGGAGAGGGGCTGGGTTCAGGGAGGTAGGTACCAGTCAGAGACTGAGGCTGGTGCCAGGAGATGTTACGAGTGAAGGACTGAAGGGCCATGTGCCACCAGGCTGGAGTGGAGGAGAGGAGGGCCAGCACATGCCTAAGGCACGCAGAGCATGTTGAGGCAGGAGGCCTAGAGGAGCCTGGGGAATGGTCCAGGGCACAGCAGGAGTGGCTGGGGCACCGCCCAGGTGTCTGCTCCTCCTTCCCTTCCTGTTGGGGACAGGGAACTGCCCACATCGTCCCAAGGGCAGGAGGCCCAGCCGTGTCTGCACACCCATCACTGTCCATCACCCCTCTCAGCTGACTGCCCCCCAGCCAGGCTCCAATCACGCGTGGCCATGCCACAGCACCTGCCAGCCTCCCACCCTCTAACACACAGTGCAATCACCCTGACTTCCTGGCACCCCTCCTCAGCCAGTGAGATCTGGGCAGGCTGCCAGCAGGACCCCTTGCTGACCTGTGCACCCGTTGCCTTTTACGGTGCCCTTTCCACTACCCTTCCTTCCTACTCAGGTTTCCAAAGCTGCTCTCTTAGTTGGCACTTTCTCCTCCATCTTTGCTACAGCCAATGTGCCCACATGGGTGGCCTGTCCAGTCTGTGTCTCCAAACATGCTCTTCCTCCCCCCAGTCCTCCCCCTACCAAGTGCCTGCAGCCACCATCACCATCTCCATGATGTCAGCCTCGTGGCTGACAGTGCCCAGCTCCCAGCAGTAACACGCCATGCGCCTTGGCCCCAGCCATCTGTGAATCCAAGGTCTCACCCAGGACCTTGCATCTCACTTCCTCACAGGTACCTAACACAAAGCCAAGAACACAGATGCACTGAAAAAAATGACACCAAACAAAAATAACGTGACTCCCAGGCTTGACTTGTAGGCCGTTGGTGTCAACAGGCCAGAGCACGTCCACACTCTGGCCTGGCCTCTGCCTCGGGGCTCTGGGGCAGCGCTGAAGCAGGACAGGCAAAGCCTGAGGCTTCTGTCGTGTGGGAACCACATTTAGGGAGATAAATCTGAACAGGAGCACAGAACTAGACACAGGCTTTTAAGCTCCACCCACTCGTCACAGCACCCAACTCTGCTGATGGCTCCAACCTTGACATGCTACAAACGTCCCTACACCCCCTCGTCTGCAGCCCCTTCCCGATCCATCACACCTCCTGGGGCCACACTGCATGTGTCCCAACCTCGTGTTGCCTACAAGGACATCCTGGCCCCAGCGCCCCCACTCTGGCCAGCACACAGCAGGTATCTGTCCAGGTTTCAGAAGAATTAGCCCTGCAGTCACACAGGGTTTCCTCCAGATCCCTGTCACACGTGTGAGCAGGACGGGGCCCAGTAGGAAAGCTTTCTTTGGCATCACAGGAACTTTTGTGAGGCACTAACTGGTGATCTACTGAAGAAGCTGACAAGCGTGAGACTACAGCACACAGCATGTTGAAGGCATTAAGAAGTACTGCAGGGAAGAAACCTTTTAACTTGGTGTTCCCCAAGCTATGTCGCTACAAACTGTCTACTATAAAACCAGATGTGAGGGCCATACAGCTGTGAAACAGCCACAGCAGAACTGTTGCCGCAGGGCTGAGACGTTGTGGACCCCACACCACTTGTGGGGTCAGATCTGTCCACAGAGCCTGGAAGACAAATGGAGCTCAGGCAGATGGGGGCCTCAGAGACAATGTGGGCTCTGAGCAGACAAGCGTTCTGTCCCCCAGGCTAGACCCAAAGCTGGGATCACAGAGCAGGGGATGGCCTGGTATCAATGTCCCCCAAGCGAAAGGTCCTGGACCTTCTGGGTAGTACCCAGCAGCTGCATCCTCCACCTTCACCCAAAAAACAAAGACTGTCCCCAGCAGATGGGCTAATCATTCCCACGAGTTACCGAGCTTCAGATCCATGACACACCGGGCAGCTGCACTCGCCCAGCAAGACCTCAGGCCACAGAGTATCTTGTGACTAAAGGACATCAGAGCCTCGACTGAGCCACCCACTGAGTGGGAAAGGTGGGAAGAGAGGGGCGTGTCTGACAGGAGAGGACTGAGGTGGGTCCAGAACACATGTGGGACTGGGATAGGGAGCAGAAGTGTGACGTATGGCCAGTGCCTGGGCCTCTACCAGGAACAGTCCTGGGGAGGAGAGAGGCTCCCTGGACATTTGTCTCCAAGGCAGGACCAGCAGAAGTGTTGTCACTGAATGAGAAATGACTGCCAGACTCTAGCCACCACTGGCTGTAGGACAAGAGCAGCCCCGACAGAACCCAGCCACGAGGAGCACCATCCCGTGTACCACAGCGCCCTGCGCACACAGCACCCTGCTCCGAGGGCAGAAAGGGGAGCAAAGGGAGAGGGAGGAAGTGTGAGCAGGAGCCCAGGGAGATGCGGGGGAGAGGCAATTTCAGGCACCTGGCAGATTGGGGGCACTGAGTAGGCTCGAATGCAGGGATTTCAGAGCACAAGTGCACCGGTTATACACTCCTAATACACAGTGACGACCACAGAATGGATGCATGCGCTTCTGTGCGAGACGACTGTGCATAAACCCCAAGTCTGTCGCCAGGAGGGTTTGGGGAACAGAGGCTCCCAATGGTGGACAGAGAGCAGGACCCAGGTCAGAACATGCCGCCACCTCCTGGCTGCAATGCGTTCTTCAGAACATCAGTTCTACTGTCTGACCATGGAGATTGTCAGTGTCCGGTAGCGGAGTGGTTGCAAGGATGAACGAAATGAGGCGACATCCTCTTGGGTCACGCCCAGCATGCATTTCCCCACAAGTACTCGAAAGTTAGCCTGGCTGCACACTCGGGCCAATGATAGCAGAGCCATGAGAGCCTCCCATGCTGCAGCCCTGGGCGCGAAGCTCCGCAGGCGGCGCTGCCTGCCATCCCCACCATTTCACAGGCGAGGGACCGTGGTTCAGTGTTTAAGTGGCTTGTCCAAGATGACAGTGCTCAGATGCAACCTGCTGAGGGTTGAAATCCAGGGCCATGTGACCCCAAGCTGATGTCAGGCAATGAAGTGAGTTACCGAAGTTGGTGAAGGCCATGTCACAAGGATGTCTGTTGTTTTAGGCTGCCTGGCACCTGTACCTCTGGAAACAGCACCTGACTTTCCCTGGAGAACATCCCTCTGTCCCTCTCAGCGCCAGCTCACTAGCTGGGCGGACCCCATGCCCAGGCTTCCGGAACAAGCCTGCCGAATGTCAGCCGTGTCTCCCTGGCCCCAGTGATCGGCTCAGGGGAGAGCAAGGAACCACAGGAAGTGAATCAGAAGATGGAATTCTGCAGGAACTACTGAGTGAAGGAGGCTCACTTTCCAGTGGGTGCAGAACAGACAGGATGCAAAGAACGTGCTTCCCCATCCCATGCCTGAGAAATGGAATGAGCACAGGGTTCTGGCACAACCCAGAGCCAGGGGACAAGAGCCCCTGATGCTGACAGAGGAGAAATGCTGAGGATGACTTGTGGGATGGTGAGTTCAGAGAGGGGTGAGTAGGAAGAGGCCAGCTGAGCAATCCCTCGCCCCTGCCCTGTGACAGCCCCAGCCATCCCATGGAAGCCAGCACAGCGAATGACAAGATCTGGGATCGACAACCAGCACATCTGAGCCACCTCCCTAGATCTCAAAGCACAAAAGACAGCACTTGCATTGGGCTTCATTCTTTTATCTGTTTAGCAAATGTTTATTGAGGGTCTGCACTGTACCAGGCACTGTGCTACCCACTTTAAATGGCTTTGATTTTCATCAGGACCAAGGCACACAGAGGGAGGAGGAGCAGAGAGGATGGGGGTGGTGGAGGCTGGTCAGGGAAGCCCACGCCTCTGGGTCCTCATCCCAGCTAGACACGGGACATGCTCACAGTGCCTGCTCTGAGGGCACTTTCAACACTACCCTGCCAGGAAGGGTGCTTTCACATGCCACTGGGAGATGGAAGAGGACAAAAGGGGTGAGGGTCCCAGAGCAAGCCCCTGGGGTGACAGGTGCGGGGCCACACTCTTGGACCTCTGCCAGGCACCAGGAGCTTCCCAAACCCCCATTTATCCTTTGAACCCTGAATTGGAAGAAGACAGGTAAGACAAGCCCTTGTGAGTGACACCTGAACCCTCACTGCTTCGTGAACTCTGCCTTCGAAGTGGACAGGAAAGGGTTGGCTACATTGGTCACGGTCACAAGAAGGGGGGGGGGGGCTTAGGGGCAAAGAAGGGTCAACTAGTGACCAGCTCTGCCTCAGACCAGCACCCAAGGGGCCACAGGGTCTCCATGAGGCGAAGCCCAACCAGGACACAGTGTGGCCCCTTCAAGTTCCCACCTTGGGCAGGAGGTGGGAAAGACAGACAGAGGGACGGGGAAGGTCAGAGAAGACAAGAGGCCAGATGAAGGGAGCAGGGAGACGGAGTGGCTTCCATCTAAGGGTGGCTTCTCCATGCACCTTCAAGACCCCACAGTCTAAGAGACTCCGAGCTGGTGCTGAGAGTCAGCAATGTTTCTGGGACAGAAAACAAAAAGTTGGTGTGGGTCTCCCAAGGAAAAGGGCACAAGGCAAGACACAGCTACATGAAGGTGGTCCCAGCCACACGGCAGCCACGTGGCCACAGAGGGGAGGACCCAGGGCCATAGGGAAGCCAAACAGCAGGGCAGGGAGGTGCGACTCTGGACTGGGCCACAGATGCCACTTAATGGCAGGGCAGCTTTGGTCCAGGGTGAGCTGCAGGAACTCCAGGTGGGAGCCTCAGGGAGAGCTGCGGAGCGGGGGCTCACCCCCAGCCTGGACCTCCGACAGTTACCCTGGTCCCACTCTCAGCCCCAAAGGGGTGGGGAGAGAGCCTCCTGCCTCAGACAGACGAAACAAGGCCAGGTGAAGGATGGAGAGGTAGACAGGAAGACAGGCAGGGGTGGGAGAGGGAACCATATGGACAAGAGGCAGACAGGGAGGCCCGTGGACATGGGACAGGACCCTCCCCAGCTGCCCTGCTCACCGAGCTGCCGCGATGGGCGACTTCTTAGAAGGGTCCAGCAGGCTGCCCAGGCCACCAGCTGGCTCCTCCCCCAGGGAGCGTGTGTCTTTGTTCAGCTGCTGCAGGCGGGAGCTGAGCTCACTGATCACAGTTGGTTTGTCATCTTCAGGCCCAGGGAGCCCCCGGCTCTCCATGGGGTCCCCCCACAGCTTGGACCTTCTCTGGAAGAGGTAGCGAGGGCGAGCAGGCCCAGCGGCAGAGGCCAGCCCGGTGGAGGCGGCATGGTGCTGCTGGGCCATGAGCTCACTGTCCGAGGACTGCTTCAGCAGAGGGTCCCTGAAGGTCACCGGCCCCTTCCCCAGCGGGGACTTGAGCTTGGGCTTGGGAGGCACTGGTGGCTTCTCGAGTAGAAAAGTATGTCCATCAGCGAAGGAAGTGTGGGTGTCGGTGAGCTCCCCGCTCTCGGAGCTCAGGGTGGACATGCTGGACACTGTGGAGATGGTGCTCGTGGTCTCCAGGTGGGGGTCACTGGAACTGCGCGTGTCCACCTCCTCCACTCCCGAGTCAGCTGCGGACTCAGGGGCTGGGGGTAGCTCACTACTCGCCTTCCCTGAGGCCGGGCCTGGCACCGTGGTGGGTGAGGGAACTGGGCCAGGCAGTGGGGTGGCCAGGAGCCCATTGGCAAACTCTTCAGGGGGTGGCACCAGCCCAATGCGAGCCAGTTCCTCTCTGGTCTCCTCGTCGCTAGAGGACAGCTGGGCAGGAGGCAGGTTCACAGTAAAGACCAGCTCTGGCTCCTCCTCTGAGCTGCCCTGGCCGGGCCCAGAGTCTTTCGGGGCACTGCCAGGGGGCTGCGCCCGTGGGCTGGGCAGGAGCTCTGCCACCACGGCTGACTGTGTGGGTGCAGGGGCCAGCTCCGGGGTGCCTGCGCGACCACGCTCCTCTTCAGCCCCCAGCCCGCTGGGCTCCTGCCCATTGCTGGTGGCGTGGACCACAATGAGGCCGGCGGGCCGCTGCAGGGACGTGTCCAGGACACTGAGAATCATGGACTTCTTGTCCTCAGGCGACTTCCGCTCCTCCCTGGAGGCCTTCTCGGGCTCCCTGCGCGCAGGGACAGGAACCCAGGCGGGGCTCCTCGGGGAGAAGGCTGGGGAAGCCAGGGCTCCTCGCTCGGAGTCACGGGCTTGCACATCCACAAACAGGGGCCCAGGCCGGTCGGCGTCAGGGCTGTGCACGGGCGTGGGGGACCGGGAGGGCGTCTGGGAGGCCAGCGCCCGCTCCCGGGCAGCCAGCGCCAGGGCCAGGGGCGAGCTGGGGTCCAAGGGTTTGCCTGTGAGCGGGTGGATGAAGGTGGAGCCGGAAGGCCCAAGGCTCGGGCCACTGACCAACGGCTTCAAAGCAGAGACCGGGGAGGGCAGCAGCAGGTCACGGCCGGTGGCCGGCCCGGTCCCCAGGAGCCTCTCGTCGATGGAGCGGGAGGGCTGCAGGGACGGCAGGTCCGCGGTGGGGGGGCTGCCCTCGATGGCGCCCACCGACAGGAACACGGTGGAGCGGCGCCGCTCCTCCAGCCGCCGGTCCTTAGCCGGGCCTGGGCCCCCGAACGCCAGCCCGCCGTCCCCCGGGCTGTAGTCGAGGCTGCCAGGCCGAGGCCCGCGGTGCGTCGGGGAGGGGTCGCGGGCGAAGCTGCCGCCCACCGGGCCCGGGCTGCCCACGGCCAGGCCCGCGCGCTCCTGGGCGTCCTCCACCTGCAGCTGCTTCACCAGCGGGCTCTTGCGGCGCTGCGGCTTGGACGGCGCGAAGAGGCTGGCGCTGAAGGCGCCCAGGTTGGCGTAGGGGCTGTCGGGGTCCGGCGGCCGCGGCCGGCGCTTGGGGCGCTCCGGCGGGGTGGCCGCGGGCGGGGGCCGGGCGTCGCCCGCCTCGGGGGCCGAGTCCTGCAGGATGATCATGGAGCGCGCGCGCTTCTGCCGCTCCGGGTAGGGCAGGGGGCCCAGCGCCGCGCCCGCTTCGTACAGGCCGGCGGCGCCCGCGCCCAGGCGCGCCTCCAGGCCGGGCTTGAAGCTGGAGCGCACCGTGTCGTATGCCCGGCCCGGCGGGGGCGGCGGTGAGAAGGCGGGGGGCGCCCCTGAATCGAAATAATAGGGCGCGGGCGGGGGCGGCGGCGCGGTCTGCGGCGGCGGCGGGATGCCACGGCCCTCGCGCCCAGAGTCTTGCATCGACGAGCTCCGCGGGAAGCGTCCCTCCAGCAGGGACGCCAGCTTCTCATCCTCCCCTGCGGACAGAGGGCCCCGTGAGACTCGCCAGGCGCTGGGAGCTGGCGACTCCGGGAAGGCCCCTTGGACCCCAGCACCTGCCATTGGCAGAAGCCACCCCGTCTGTTTCACTTCAGGGATCTGCACCCCAATACCATTGCCAGTTTTGGGGTGGGGGCTTGTGAAGACTGGGGAGAGGAGTCAGTTCAGATACAGGGTAGAGGGGGGCCTGGAGAAAGTACCCAAACTCTGACCACACAACTTGGGGCCAAGACCTGCCCCAAACCTGGGGCATAAAGGGGCTCAGATGAGACACCCCAAGAGGGTAGGAGCAGCCCTCCAGTCATGGGGGCGGGGGGGGGCAGCCGGGTATAGGGCTTCCCACCGAGTCCAATCACAGTTCAGAACCACCGCCTGCAAACAGGTTTCCGAGGGGGCCTGGGGGCAGCCAGAGGCAGACGAAGGGGTACTTTCTGAGCAGGAAGGATCCATTGCAGACACAGGGACAGAAGGGCTGTGGCCAGGGAAGCCACGCCTCTGGCAGGGAGACCGCTGATGCCCAGGTAAGGGGGTGCGTGGTGCATGTCCAGTCCAGGGCCAGGTAGACGGAGTGGACTGAGAGGCTGCCAGTCACTGGGAGGGCAGGAGGATGGATGGAAATGAAACTGCAGGCTGACCACCCTACATTTTGGTTTTACTCCCTGCTGGCTATGCAACCCCAGGCCAAGCCCTGAGCCCCTCTGGGCTTCAGTTCTCTCCTGGGCAACACACACTAAAATAAGCGCCACTCTGCCTGCCTCAGACACAGTTAGGGTCCGAGCAAGGGAAGGTGGGAGTGCTCAGGGCCCACATCTCCCTGCTGCCCACTTGTAGACACCATGTGGACACCTGTGCTGCAGGTGTGTGCACACAGGCTGCAGGTGTTCGCAGTCCAACCCAAGGAGAGTGCACTGATGGCTCTCCATGTTGACAGACAAGTCTCTCAGGAGTGCCTTCTGGGGATGTGCACCCGCCTCCCTCTGGACTGGGTGATACTTTTATGAGCTCAAGGTGCCTCCTGCCTGTCCCAGCCGCCACCCCGTAGCCAGTGCTTGCACCGCCGCCTGCACCCGTCGCTTCTTGGCCGCTTAACAGCTCTCGTGCCCCGGCTCAGCACCGGGGGACTTTTGTGTAAAGAGGCCTCCCTGTCGGACACCCCTGAACCTCTCCGTTTCCTCATCTCAGGGCACTGCCCTCCCCACTGCCTCCCCCATTGTGGGCCTGTGTGAGGTGGAGCCATTTAGAGCTTACAGCGCAGGGCAAAGCCCCTAGAAGGGACCCAGATGGGAGCCAGGTCATCATCGTCATCACGTCAGGTCTGCCTTCCACCCCCTGGCTGGACACAGGAACACAGTCTACACACACCACCGCCCGTGCGTGAGACAGGTGCACAGGGGAAGCCGGGGCCCCTGGAAGCTGCAGGGGGTGTGGTGTGCCAAGTCCTAACTTCAGGTGAACGCAAGTCCCTTGCCTCGGGATGAAATGGGGAGTCTGTTCTGATGCCATCTTGGATGGGCAGAGTCCTCTGCCCAAATAGTAGCAGTAAGCATTGCCCCAGCACTTGAGTGCCAGCCCCCAAATGTGAGACCAATACCACCAAGCACAAGCAGTGGCCCAGTGTTCAGCTCAGTGCAGCCCCCGGGGGAGCCTCAGAGCAGCCCTGGAGATAGGCAGGTACCAGGCGGTCCCCACATTCCCACATCAGGACCCTGAGGTTTCAAGGATTGAACCGTGTGCCCAGGGCCACACAGCCAGGACAAGGGGCAGGTTCTCCAAGAGTCTGGTAACTTGTTCAGCAGGCCAAGAAGAGGGGTCAAACATGAGCACCTTTTGCTCTGGCTGTTGTGCTCAGTGGTTAGAGCACTAGCCCATGCACCGAAAGTTCTCAGGTTCGATTCCCAACCAAGAGCACGTGTCTGGGTTGCAGTTTGGAGCAACCAATCAATGTGTCTCTCTCACATCTCTCCTCCCCTCTCCCCCGCTTCCTCCCACTCTCTCTGAAAATCAACGGAAAAAATCCTGGGATGAGGATAAACAAAACAAAATGATGAGCTGCTCTCAGCTCATTCATGGCCCGAACATTGAAAGGTCTGAGAGGGTGAGTGGGAAAGAGCTGCCATCCCCATCTGGGCTCATGTCCCAATGGGCAGGCACTTGGATCTGTACCTGTCTGTCCTGGGACTGGGAGTAGCTGGGGGACAGCCTCTGGCAGAGAGAGGTCAGGTGGAGAACAGTGCATCTGGCAGGCCCAAGTCAGAGAGAGGCAGAGACAGATGGCCCCGGATGAAGCAGGAGAGGGCTGGGCCGGTTCCCCAAGACCCCAAGGCAGTTGGGAGCCCACAGAGGGTCAACTGCAGGGATGAGGGGCGATATCTGCTCTCAGAAGTCCCCATCTGACCTGTGGGTGGAGCTGGGGAGGGAGGTCTGAAGGACACCAAAGCTGTGGTCCAAGAGCAAGACACTGAGGCCCGGCCAAGCAGGGCTACGAAGCTAGTGAGGAGTCAGGCACAAGGCATTTGCGAAGGCAGTGCACCCCTAATTTGTCAGGGGAAGCAGAGAATAAGGAGGAAACCATGGAGGACTCCCAGGATTTAGTCCAGTGGGAAAAGGGAGGTACCTCAGAGCTCCAAAGTGGCTGCAGTCTCACCAACCCTCGTCCTCTCCCTCCCCCTACAGAAAGGACCCATAGCAGTCCCTGAAGGACCATGCCACCTATGATGATGGCCTTCTGATCTCCCAGAAACCCCCATTCATCCTGCATGTCAGACTCAGACATACCCCTCCAGCTGCGGGCACCCGGGTGTGGCTGGTACCCCTAGTTGTCTCTAACTGAACGTGTTCCCTTCACACTCACCACAAGTGCCAAACTGAGTTGTCTGCACACGTGTCACCTCCCCCAACTGAGCCCCCACACCTGGCCCAGGGTCAGTCTAGAGCGGGCATCAAGCATCAGAGGTCTTAGGGTGAATGAGGGATTGGGGTTTGGGCAGCTGGTTGGCCAGATGGGTGAACAGAAGACAGGTAAGGCAGCTGTGTGACGCTGGGCAAGTCACTTGGCCTCTTTGCCTCAGTTCTGTTGCCGGTAACACAGGTACTAACTATAGTGTTACCTCCTCAGGGCTCCTCTGAGGACCACGTGTGGCAGTGAGCGTACGCAGTGTTGGCGTGAGTGCTGAAGGGGCATTTACTCGTTAACACATGATGGGTGCGGTGAGGTGTACATGGACAGATAGATGGGTAAGTGGACAGGTCTGGGGGTAAATGGATGGATAGGTGAGCAGGAGAGGGCATGGATGCCAAGAAGGATGAGTAGCAGGTGGGGCTTGTTAGATGACCAGGCCCTGGGTCAAAAGAGGACATGGCCAACTGTGGGGCAGGCCATCGGCTGAGTGTGATGTCCTATGGAGACAGGTGCAGAGGAAGAGAAAACAAGGACACAGCCCTGAGAAAGTTCCATGTTGGGGTGTGTCCTCCACACGTTGGTGTGTGGGGCTGGGCAAAGCCTAAACACGTGCAGCTGACAAGTGTCCTAATACTGGGAGAAGAGTTACATGGACAAAGAAGCAGGAAAATTAACTGTGAATTAAAGTCCAAAAGAGAGGGCTGGTCATGTGTACTGGGAGGAATGCCCTGGAAAACACTGGTGACTATGGTGAGAGCAACTTCAATTTTAGGTCCAGAGCTAGCCTTCCCAGGCTGCAGGCAGGGGACAGGAGACAGAAAGTACAGGTGACTTTGGAGAAATGGACTGTAAAGGAAAGGAGAGGTATTGAGGAATACCTGGGATCTGGGGTGGGGGCAGGTTCAAGGGGAGGATAGTTTTAGGACCAAAAATATGACATGTACTCAGGCATCCAGCATAGAAGACAAGGCCCAGGGATGGGTGGGAGCCATGGATAGAGGGTACCCACTGGACAGGAAGCCATAGATGGGTGTGGGAGGATTCTCAAGGGTCTGTTTTAGCAAAGTATCTTTGTGTTTGCCGACAGACTGACTCTCACCCCCACCCCCAACGTATGTCCACATATGAGATCCCTGGGCTGGGGCCAGGGCATGGCAGGACTCAGAGGGGAACTGAAAACCCAGTTGAAGGTGGAGAGAGAGGGTCCTCCAGCCCTGTGTCCACCCCTGCCCCATTCCCCCCAGCCCCGTGCAGACCCCAGCCCGGCCGTACCTACAGACTTGGTCCGTGGAATCCCCTTCCGCAGGGAGCCCGGCAGCTTCTCTGGGCCTGGGAGGCCCTGGCGCTCAAACAGTGACTGTGGGAGTCGGGAGGGTACATGGAGGTTCCGCCCATGCTCTTCCTAAGCCTCAGCTCACCCATGCACTACGCCCAAGGTGCCGGTGCCCAGGCGCCTGCCTCCATAGCAGGGCCAGGCAGCAGGGGCCTGGGCAGAGTTGGGTGGGTTGGTGCCGAGGTGGCCGGAGCAAACAGCAGCCCTGGGTGTGGCCCAGATGAGGCTAGGGGAGCAGCCCAGGAGGTTCCCAGCAGGAGAAGTGGGCCAGGGGATAAAGACACACTGTTTGTGGCATGAACAGGGCTGGCACAGAACCTACCTAAGGCACTAAAAGCCACTCAGCACGTGGTTAACTGTGGCCATTCTGAGGGCTGAGGTGGCCCCAAGTGTCTCCAGGAGTCTGCGGGACCTTCACAACCACTCCTGGAGTGTGGGGTCCAAACGATGGACCTCCCACCCCAGAAAATGCACAAACACCCATGCTCCACCCCCCCACCCCCAGCCACCCAGCAGCTTACACTGATCTCAGCCGGCGTGATCCTCCGGCTGGTGGGCCGCTGTTTGACGGTGGCCGCTCTCGAGTCAGCATCCGCGATGTCAGGCCTCAGTGTGGGCTCCGCGGCGGCCGCCAGGATCTCATCTAGTTTCTCTGCACGGCCAAGAAGGTGTCTTCTCAGCCGCCATGACCTTGAGCAACCTCACTCTTCTGTCCTCCCCACAAGGCCAGTCTACCCTGTGCTGAGCCCACCTCAGACCTCCCGCTCCCCACGGCTGCTTCCAGACCTGGGATAGTGGCCCTCACATACCAGAACCCAGGTTCTGCACCAGCCTGCCTCTCCACCCTTGGGGAAGCTCCAGGGGACCCTGGAGACCCCACTCCAGGAAAAGGCTGCCTGACCCTTTGGGGGAGGACCTGGGCACACTGCTCACAGTCCAGGGTCTCCCCAAGATTCTGTGTCCTTTGCCTTTCACTTTTCTCCTGAGGTCCAGCAGGTGCCCACGAAGATGCACATCAATCAAAAATGAAAGAAAACAGCTGACTGTCCCAGTCCTGCTCAGGAAGCCAGGTGGGAGGTGCCAACAAGAGGGTGTGGGGGACAGCTGGGAGGGCCAAGGGGGACACACGGGGCCTGGGGGAAGGCACCAGGAGGCCCCAGTCACTGTTCTTTTCAAATCCGTTGTAAAAGAAAAGCTCTGTTTGTTTTTATTAAAGCTGTTTGATGCTTTTTAAAGTGGTGTTTTAAAATATATTTTATTAGCCCTAACCGGTTTGGCTCAGTGGAAAGAGCATCGGCCTGCGAACTGAAAGGTCGCAGGTTCGATTACGGTCAAGGGCATGTACCTTGGTTGCGGGCACATCCCCAGTAGGAGGTGTGCAGGAGGCAGCTGATCGATGTTTCTAATAACTCCCTACCCCTCTCCCTTCCTCTCTGTAAAAAATCAATAAAATATATTTTTTTAAAATAAAATATATTTTATTGATTTTTTACAGAGAGAAAGGGAAAAGGATAGAGAGTGAGAAACATCGATGAGAGAGAAACATTGATCAGCTGCCTCCTGCACACCCCCAACTGGGGATGTGCCCGCAACCAAGGTACATGCCCTTGACCAGAATCGAACCTGGGACCCTCCAGTCCACAGGCCGACGCTCTATCCACTGAGCCAAACCGGTTAGGGCCAAAGTGGTGTTTTTTATGAACAACTTGACTTGGAAGTTTTGTTAAACAAATGCATGTGTCTGAGAGCTATTAGGTCCACTTGTAGGATGGATGGGTCCAGTTGGGGCCAGCTGCAGGGTGCAGCAGGGTGCCCACCTGCTGCCAGGGGACCCTCTTGTTCAGGAGCCCTGCCCATTCCATCCTTCACTCAGGTTCGAGGTCCCACCCTCCAACCAAGGGACTGTGCCAAGCCTAGAGGCGCATGTGTCAGGTCACCCAAGGACCCCACGTGGGAGAACATCTGGGGTCAGCCTCGACACCTCCTTCCAGTACCTGCTGTCCCACCTCTGCACCCACCCACAATCGCCGTGCAAAGTAGATAAGCTCCTGAGATGTCTGGTACCCAACCCAGACCAGACCCCTCTGTACACTACTTTCCTGACTTAACCTCTTTATGACTCAGTTTCCTCCCCTGATGAAATACCACACAAGCAGTATCTGCCTCAGTGTTGTGAGAAGTGGCACACACCTAGGGGTGTCACCACTGTGCCAGCTCTGAGAAGGCAACAAGCATCGAGCACACATTTGCTACAATCAGCTCCACAGCTGCCCTGCAGCCCGGGGCACCCAGTCCAGCCCTGACACAGGAGCTCCACCAGAGTTTCAACTCACCCAGGCCCAGGTCAGACCAGGGAGGCCCGTTAGAGGCCCCTTGCTTGTTTTGTAATGAGGTGAATGCCTTCCCTTTGGAGCTGAGACCAGTGATTTCCAGTGTCATCCCACAACAACCACACGAAAAAGATACTGTTCCTGCCCTCATTCTACCCAAGAAGAAACTGAAGCTCTGAGAGATAAACTGCCCAGATCACAGACCCAGTAAGTGAAAGGTCAGACTTAGCTGCCCAGAAACCACAGACAAAAAGACAGGTATGGAGGGAAACACCTGCGTGGGAATCACAGGACACGTGCTCACCTGAGCCATGAATTCAGAAGCCTCTTGTCCGGGTCCGGAACTCAGTCCGAGACCCACCGCCACATGCCCAGTAAGATAGCTGAGCACGACTGCTGGCGGTGGGCCACAGGGCGAGGCCAGATAGGAACTACTCGTGTTTTCTGGCGCATAAGACGACTGGGCGTGTAGACAACCCGACTTTTGAGAAGATTTTCCTGGGTTAAAAAGTCCGGATGGAGACCGTATGCAGCACAAAAAGGAGCCGACCGGAGACACTTTTGGTCTCCGTCCGGCTCCATTGACGACCCCCGAATTTTGAGAAGATTTTCCTGGGTTAAAAAGTCGTCTTATACGCCGGAAAATACAGTATTTTCAAATTGGAATGAATAAAAAAATTCTGCATACTATCAACTAGTGAGATTAACACCCAATCCCCAACAAAATTAGCAAGTGTATTCTTACAGCATTTCAGACATTTAGGTAAGGGAATGAAGCCCATTAGGAAGTGGGTTGGGTCCCTGGCATGCCACGCCCCTCCCCCCCAACCAGACTCACACACACAGCTGTTGTGGGGCCGGGATGGATGCGGCTGTTCGATGAATTGCCATCACTGCCCCTACAACTGGAGGCGGCACGCAGGCCACAGCACAGCTCCCTGGGAGCCCCACTAATGAGCCGAGCACAGAACCAATGTGCTCCAGAAACAGTTCAACATGTCAGCCTCAAGGTATGCACAAAAGTGTCCTCAGAGGGGACTCCATCACCTGTTTTAATGCCTGAAAAGATGCCCAGGAAAGCACTTCATTGGGACTGGGGAAGGGGCAGCAAGAGCTCAGAGGGCCAGGCTGCAGGCTGTGCAGGAGAGTATGGGCTGCAGACGAGTAGGTATGTGCTGGCACAGGAAAGGCCTGTGGGTCCCAGAGTGAGGACCAGTGAGCACCAGGTACATGGACAATGAGGGGCCACAGAGCCCCCTCTAGCTTCTGTGCGGCCTGGACTCATGTTCACCGAGAAGTGGGAGAAGCTGGCAGAAGCCAGGCCCTGAGATCTGACAGATACCAGCCCTCAGTGGCCAGGCGCAGACTCGGTCCCCACATGGATGCTGTGTCCCTCAAAACCAGGCCGGGCGTACAGGGAGGAGCCTCAGAGGACGTGGCAGATGAGGTAGCAGCAAGGGGTGGGGAAGCCAACAGGTGGATGATACTGGGGTGGGAGCTGCAGGCTGTCTCCCCAGTGCTGTGAGCCCAGACTCATGCTGTGAGGGACTGTCAGCACTGGGCTTGACCCCAAAACAGATCAGCACGGAAACAGCACCCACACACCAGGCACAAGGGAGCCCCCAGAGCAGACAGGAAGAAGCAACCTGGGCCAAGTCAAGCACCGGACACTCCCACCCCCAAAGTGTCACAGCTGGGTCCTAAACCGGCCCTCCCTGGCTCCAGGTCTCCACTCTGGGGGTTCCCAGCTCTGCCTCACCAGGGCACCCCAGCTCACCTGAGCCACTATGCCCCTGACCAAGCCTATCACATCCCCAGGTGACCCTAGCCAGGTCCTTCTACTGTGCCCCCATCAGATCCCAAAGAAAAGGCCATCAGGATGGTACAGCCCAGGCCTCCAGACCACCCTGAGTGAACTGGAACCTCCTCATACACCAGCACTTCCCTGGACAGAGGTCAGGCGAAGCTGTGGCCCTGGGGACACAGCAGATGACTCACCCCCTTTCCTTCTCCGAATGGAGGCTTGGAATCAAGAAACAGAGCAAAGGGGGTAAGAGGCAGGCTTTATCCTCGGCACCCGGGCCCCATTCCCCACTCCCCTTTGCCCCACCTTTCTTCTCCCACCCCTTCCAACAACCAGGACCTCCCAGATCCCCAAACCTTCAATCTACACTCTCTACCAGACCAGAGGGGCAAAGCTAAGTCAGTACACAGCTTGAAACTCGAGGCAGAAACGATCACAAGCAGAGACATATGCTTTTGTGTGCATGCACACACATACGTGCGCACACACATGTATACATGATGCCCATGCAGTTCCACTCACACCTATGCACACACTTGTGTGTGCCTACACACACGATGCTCACACACTTGTATACATACATCAACTCACACATGTGCACATACACTGCCCATGCATGTTCACTTACATGTATGTCCACAAAATTGTGCGTGTCCACTCACACATGATGTTCACACATGTTTATACATGTCCACTCACATACTATCACATGCATGCTCGTGTACATCCACACATGCTTATACATTCGCTTGTAAGTCCACTCACACGCGTTCACATACATGCTTGTGCACATCCACTCACACACAATGTGCACATGCTTGTGTATGTCCCCACACATCCACTCACACATGTGCATTCATGCTCATGATCACACAGACATGCACACACATGTGGAGACGTCCACAGACAAGTAAGCCAAATTTTTTTAGATAAAGGGCAAAACCCCATAAAAACCAAGTTTGGAGGTCACTGATGGCAGCACTGGTTGCCCTGGAGCATTCTGCACAGTGTGTTTCTGACAAAGGGCAGGCCAGTCAGAGACCACACACTGACATGGCACCTGCCCCAACATACTCATCACAGAGGAAAAAAGACCCAGAAGCTCAAGATTTGCCATGAGAAAGTGTGTGAGTAGGAGGGAACTCAGACCCACTGGGCCCTCCCAAGTCTGGGTCTCCACTGACCTCTGCAGCCCTAGCACATCCTTGGTTCTTGTTGAGGAGATAAGCATGTGGGAACCCCGATGCACACTTGCCTAAGAGCACTGGGGGTGTCCTGCCCTTCCTTCTACCACCTGTCTCAGAGGAGGGTCCCTACCCAGCCCCTTCCTCACTGCTGTTTCTGCCAGCCCCTCAGCCATTCAGGGCTTTGCTTCTCCCCCACACTCCCTAGGAGCCCCCCCCCTTGCCACCTGCTTTTTTTGTCACCTCACATCTTCCTTTCTTTCCAGCTATTTAGGTCACCTTCTCGATAGACTACAGGGACCCTAAATGGTCCCATCAGTTCTCGACAGCATGACACAGAGCTGACATGTTAATACTGGCAGTGAGCCAACGGGCCTTATTTCTATCTTTTGAAAGCACCAACAATGGACCGCAAGCTGAGCTCTGTAGCACGTGGGAAGACCCCGATGCCGGCCTGGCTTCCTCAAACCAGATATTTCCAGAGGTCAGCACCTGGGCTGGCTTCCCAGAACAGCTGTCCTCTGGGGGGCAGAATGGCTTCTCCTTCAAACAGAGGGGGGGTAAAAGAAAAGAGCCTGTGTCCAGCTTCAACCAAAGCTGCGACCCCTCCGTCAGCAGTGTGGACAGAGGCCTGTGCTAAGCTGCTCCTTCCTCATCCTTCCCAAAACTCTGCTCCATCAAAGCGGATGAAGATGATGCTGACCTGAGGTGCAGGAGTGAGCCCCTGGGAGATGAGGGCTACACAGCAGCAGAGGGAAAGCCCTGGGCCAGAGCAGAGAGGAGGGAAGGTCTGCTGTTCAAGGGTTTCTTCAGACAGAGCAGCCTTTGGTTACAGATTACAGATCTGGGGCTGCCCAAGCACCACTTCATGCAGAACTGGGGGTTCCCTTATGAACGTGTTGCTGAGCATGGCTGGGTAACAGCCTCTGGAAGGAGGCTCCTGGGGCCCACCCACCAGAGCCTCAATATGGTGTCTAGCCTGATCCAGCTGCCTAGGGGTATTGGTTCATTGATCAATTTGGAGCCTCAATCAGTGTAGCAAATCAGTTCCCCATGACTAACCTTGAACCCTTGTGACCCTGAGACCAGAAGTCTGCTAGCTTCCCTGCTGTACTCTTGAATGAGTGGGTTTTAGCAGGATATAGAATTCTAGGTAGAAAAGCATTTTCACACAAGACATTGAAGTTATCATTCCATCGTCTCCTAGAAGCTACTACTGCTGATTAGAAGTCAGCTGTCAGTCTTCTCGTCCCTTCCTAGGTCATTCAGCTTCTTTCTCTGGTGGTTACAATTTTTCTTTTGTCTATGGTGTTGTGAAGTTTTACTATGACAAGTCTACATGTGTAGATTTATTTTATATTTCCTTGCTTGGGACTTACACGTCTTTAAACTGGAGTCTCGTCTCCTTTTTCAATTTTGAAAATTATCAACCATTTACTCTTCAAATGTTGCCTCTTCCCCAAAGTTTTTATTCTTTTGTGTCTCATCTGCCCTTTGATAGTTTGTTATCTCCTTGTCTTCCGTGCTGCATTTTAGGTAATCTCCTCAGGTGATCTTATAATTAATTCACTGTTTTCTTCAGCTGGGTCTGTGAACCCTGCCACACTGAGGAATCCTGTTCATCCAAGAGATTTTTTTTAGTCCCAGTGGCTATAATTTTTGTTTCAATACAGTTTTTTAGGGATCCTTTTAAAATCTGCTTTTTCTTTCTTTCTTTTTTTTTCCTTTTGGTACTGTCTTGTTCTTTTATTATGAATTCTGTCATTTCTCTTAAATTCTGTATTTAAACACATTATTTTGTCTCTTTCATAATTCTTCTATGATTTTCAGTTCTTTTGATGCTAATTCCAGTTCTTGGGTGTGGTTCCAGCTTTGGGTCCACAACCAAATCTCTTGGCTTTGTTGGGGCATCAAAGCCTCAACCCTTTGCCCTGGGAATCTACATCCTATCCCAAACCATCATGGACTATGGCAGCATCAGCTTCCTCTCTCTTTTGGCTCTGATTTCTTTTTCCATTTTTGAGACCTAGGGAATTCCTGTTCTCTTTTTTCAAGTTGGCTATGTGTCTTTATTTTATTCATAATATTCATGGGGAAGGAAAGTCCTGTGAATTCAGTTGATCTTGGTGGCTGTCCTCCATGATAAACTACAGTCAAGAGCACAGGGTGGTTCAGACTGTGGCCAGGATGGGATCAGGGCTCAATCAATGACTCAGGTCAGGAATAACTTTAGCAGACAGGTAGGGTTCTTTCTATGGCTAGGGAAGAACCAGTCTAAGCCAGGGTTGAAGCTAATTCTAGAACCAGGATCAGGGTCAGGACTGGGTTAGATCCTGGCTGAAGCCAGGGTAAAGTCTGGGACTAGAACTGGGTTTTGACCGTAGAAGGACAGAGCACATTAACAGTCATGTGACTAGGACACACTCATGATGAGGACGCTGATGGTCACAAATATCAGGACATGGCTACGTATATCTGGACACACCTATGACAAGGCTATTAACAGTCACATATCTCAAGCCATGCCCACAATGAAGTTACCAACATCATTCTGGGATTATGCCCACAACATGCCCCATCAAAGCCCTGACACACTCTTGTGTGCCTCCTGCAGCCCACAAGGGCCTGCCCATCACTGAAGCAGTGAGGTGCACACAGCCCTGCGAAGTCAGCCACTCGCTGTAATTGCCCTGCTCAACCAGTGAGTGAGCTGATGCTGAGAGGGTAAAATAGATGCAAAAGTCACACAGCCAGTGCCCAGCAGAGCCGAGGCAGAGCCTGGACTCCTGCCCTCTTCTCACGTGAGTGAAACGAAGGAGTAAAGTCAGACTGGAGAGCCACAGATAGCACATGCACACGCATGCAGACACACTGGTGGGCCAGGCCCTGCTCCCACCACCATCTGGTGATCCATATCCATCTCCAGCCCTGTTGTCCAGCCCCTCGGCCCTCATCCCATCCACATGTCTCCCCCTCATCACCCCACCATTCCAGCACCCACCCATTTATCTTAGACCTCTTCACACGTCTGTCTGTCCTTCCTGCCCTCTCTCCCTCTGCCTGGCTTTGGCCCTAGCTCACTCCGCTTGGCCACCCACCCCGGGCTGCCCGCAACCTCCTGCCCCCACCGCTCACCAAGTTCCTCAAGCTCAGCCGTCATGGACTTGGAACGCAGGGTCAATGTGGTGCTGGGGGCCCTCTTGGGGGGCGGCGGGGCTGCAAAGAAGAGGGAGCCCTTGGACCTCCTGTCCAGCAGCAGGCAGCGCGGCGTGGCCAGGTGCAAGTGCCACTTGCGCTCCACTGCCTGGATCTCCTCGTACTCCCGTGAGGACGTGTCACATTGGGCCAGGATCTTGTTCAGGCTGCGGCTGGATGCAAACTTCTTCATGGCGCTGGGAGCTCAGGGGTGCTGAGGGCCGGGCTGGCCAGGGGCCTCAGGAGGTGGTCAAGAGCCCCAGGAGGGGTTACAGTGCTGGCCAGCTCCAGCCTCAGTGCCCACCCTTTAGCCTCTGAAGGCTGAGCAAGGGGCACCAGAGCCATGGGGTGGGGGCTGGGAGGGGTCCCCAGCAGGCAGGACTCTTGCTGCTCCAGGGCTCTCCTAGGCCCCGGAGGCCACTGCCCCTCAGGGGACTCTGGTGTGGTCAGCTAAGCCAGGGCCTGGGATGAGCCCAGCCAGCAAAGCCTTCTGGGCCCAGGCTGATCCGCAACATCGCGCAGGGAGAAGACGCTCTTCCTCTTCCCTCAGGTGCCACCTCCCCCTTCCCTCCGACAATGAGCGGAAGGCAGCGTCAACCTCACAGTTGCTATGGCAACCCCGGCCTCCAGGCAGCTGCTGGCAGTGCAGGGAAGGAAGGCTCTTCCACATCAGGGGCTGGGGGATGCTAGGAAGCAGAGGGCGGGGATCTGAGGAGGGGCAACCTGGGGTCAGGGGTCACAGACTGAGGGTCAGGGGGCCAGTCTAACAGCAAGAACTGGGAAAGCACCCAAGCCACGAATGGGGCATTTCTCTGGGTTCAGACATCTGATGTCAGCAGCCTGGGGTCAGGGGATGGACAGAGAAACAGGGGCCTGGGGTCAGAGGTCCAAGGTCAGGAACCAGAGGGGAGAGTCTGGGCACAGAGACCTGAAGCCTGACACCTCACCTCTGCGCCGAGCCCCATCTTCTTCCGGCTTCCTTGTCACTGACACAACCTTCATGACAAGACGGTTCCCTCCCTGGCGGATCAGAGCCACCACCTGCTTGTGTCCAACCTTCACCACGTTCACCCCGTTCACCTGGGACAGACAGGTAGGTTGGTGGGGGTGGTCCAGGTGTGTCCTCCTCAGGGCCCAGAGGTCAGCACCCACCTAGACGCACAGATAAGAATGAGCCTCACCTCGATGAGGAAGTCTCCCGTGCGCAGCCCGGCCCTCCAGGCCACACCCTCCACATCCACAGACTCGAGGTACTGAAGTGCAGGGAAGGCCGGCGTGGGGGTGAACTCCTCAATGGGGGTCTCTGCTGCAGGGGTGGGCGGGGCGTTAGGGAGGGGCTTCACTAGTGTGTCCAGGTGGAGGCGGCTGTCACATAGTAACAGCCCAAGAGTGGTGCAACATGCTGAACAGACGAAACCAGGCAGAGCGCTCTGGGCTGGGCAGTGGGCAGGTGCTGAGCCAGGACAAGAGCCAGTTCGGGAATCCAGGGTACATCCCTCTGAGAAACTCTCCTCTCACCCCCACCAGAGAGGCCCCCACTGGGTCAAGCACACTAGAGCAGCAATCTTGGACGTCCACAAGCAGGAGGAGTCCCTGCCCTGTACTGAGACATTCCAGACCGAGAGTACAGTCACAGCAGAGGGACAAGGAGGAGTAGGGCCTGGATAGGGGATGGGGTGACACCGGGGGCAGGAGCAGGGGCAGGTAGGAGCGCAGAGGGGCGGAACAAAAGCCCGGAACAGTCTGCAGTCGCTGCCAGCCCGACACCCCAGCCCCCAACCCTTCATTACCTTTGGCCCCCCGAAGCACGAAACCAAAGCCCTCGTGGTCCCGTTTCTGCAGGATGGCCACCTTGTCGTCAATGACATAATCGCTGGTGGAGGAAAGCAGGGAGG
The DNA here is from genome assembly GCA_004026665.1 of Murina feae. Lineage (NCBI taxonomy): Eukaryota > Metazoa > Chordata > Mammalia > Chiroptera > Vespertilionidae > Murina > Murina feae. Next base: position 38,852 of record PVJC01004491.1, read on the forward strand.
GGTGAGGAGCAGCCAAGCTGACCCCCACGCATGCCCCAAAAAGGGTCCCTCAGGCAGGACCCACCCTGGGGGCGTTGCCCTTGGACTAACCTGGGAGGCAGAAGACAGGGCTGGGAACCATCGCTCCCTCCTCCTTCCTCCTCACCCAGGCCTCCTTGACCAGCTCTCAGCCTCCCTTTACATTTGACATCCCACTCACATGCGTGCCCACCTGCCCGCCTGCCCACCTGCCCTGCCGGTACCTGTGAGAGGTGAGGCTGTCATAGGAGCCCACAGTGTAGTGGCGGAAAAGTCGCTTCGTCCGGTCCTCCCGTGTTTCTGAGGGGAGTTTCAGTTGCTGATGGAGGGTCATATCCTCCAAGTGGCCTGAACAGCCCCTCAAACACAGTGGTCACCAGCCTCTGCCCACACCCCCTGGCCTGGTTGTGCCACATGGAAGTGGGGGAGAGGGGAACTCCTGGGTCCTGGGCCCAGAGGTCCTGAGGTCAGAGGGCTGAGGGGACCATGTGGGAAGTTCTGGCCTCTGGGGTCAAGGTTCAGAACAAGGCAGGGGCTGTGGGTCATCTCTCTCCCATGCATATGGCAGACCGGACAAGGCCACAGAGAACCGGAGCCCGGAGCTACCAGCAAAGATGTCCATGTGTGAGGCATATGCGTGTGGCCCACAGTCGCGTGTAAATGCTGTGCTCACACGTGCTTGTGCATATGCATGTCGCTGTGTGTCCAGTCATGTGCCTATGTCATGCTACCTGCCCACATGCATGCACTGGCATGGAGGCGGCGCTGTGTCTTCACTGAACCCCTCACACGGCCCACTGATGCTCAACCTCACGGGGTCCCTTGCTCCAGGTCCAGCCTCTGAGTGCACACCGAGTCCGGATGTGGGGGCTGGGTCCCTTCCCTGATGTCACAGAGTTTTTTCCCACCTGTACTCTTGATCTCGGCATCCCTCACAGCCACTGCCCCACCCTGATCCCCTGCAAACCTGCAGGTTCTATGGGACGTACCCATCCAGCACCTCCCTGCTCCAGGCTCACTTCCCCAGCTGCCCAAGAACCAGATTCTCTGCCCCCCAGACCTCTAGCACCTCTGCCTCCAAGGTGTTCCCCCAGATGGTTCCACTCACATTTCATCCCCTCAACTCCTCCCTCATTCTCTATCCTTTTGGTATTCCTCAAGATTAATTTATTTACTCAACAAGTATTTATTGAACTCCTGCTATGCACCAAGCATTCTCTGTTTTAGGCCTCTGAGAACACAGCAGATAACAGAACTAAGCCCCTACCCTATAGAGTTTATGATTCTTTCGAAGAGAGAGAGAGCTGACAAGAAATACGTATATACATGACCAAATGCTAGTACATGTTAAAAGGACGCAGGACAGGGTTACAGAGAACGTTCACAGTTCTAGGGTGATGGAGGGATAGATGGATGTAAAGATGGACGGATAGGTGGTCACATGAAGGCCTCCCCGGGAAGAGACAGTTGATCGAAGGCACAGGCCATGAGGTAGCCACCATGGATTGCATGGGTAAAGGATTTCCTGGGGGTGGGCATTCAGGGTAGGAAATGAGAACCTATGATTTTTTTAAATGTATTTTTATTGATTTCAGAGAGGAAGGGAGAAGGAGAGAGAGACAGAAACATCAATGATGAGAGAAAATCATTGATTGGCTGCCTCCTGCATGCCCCACACTGAGGATCGAGCCCACAACCCAGGTATGTGCCGTTGGCCGGAATCGAACCTGGGACCCTACAGTCTGCAGGCCGACGCTGAGGCTATCCACTGAGCCAAACCAGCTAGGGCCCTATGATTTTTGATAACCTATTTCTTTCACTAATTGTGAGCTAACATTTATTTCTGTGAATCTTTGCACCTAGATAAAACTAGAAGGATAGATGGGTGGACAACTGGGTGGGTGGGTGGGTGGGTGGGTGAACAAATGACTATATGATGGATGGAGGGAAGGAGGAATGGAACAAGAAATAGATTGAGGGAGGGACAGAGAGCAGGAGGGATGGGTGAAGGGGTCAAATGGGTAACAGATGCATAAACAAATGGGTAGGTGGACTGAGTGGTTTGATGGAGAGGGGATAACTAGATTGGTGAATGGATGGAAGGATGGGATGAACAGACAGACAGATGAACAGACGGATGAGAGGGTGGATGGATTGATGGATAGATGAATGATGGATGGACAAATGGATTGACAAATAGACAGATGGATAGATGGATGGATGGATAAATGGATGAACAAATGAAGAGATGGATGGAAGAAGGGATGGATGGGTAGATGGATTGATGGATTGATGGATGGATGGGCAGATAGATGGAGGGATGGACCGATGGATAGATGGACAGACAGAGAGATGAACAGACAGATAGTATCAATGATTTTCTCTCATCATTTCTATCTCTCTCTCCCTCTCCCTTCCTCTCTGAAATCAATAAAAATACATTTTAAAAAATCATAGGTTCTCATTTCCTACTCTGAGTGCCCAACCCCAGGAAATCCTTTACCCAAGCTTGGTGCATAGCAGGGTGGGTGGATAGGTGGATAGATCAGTGGGTAAATAGATGGACTGATGTACAGATGGATGGGTGGATGAATGGATGGAGGGGTGCATGGATGAACTGATGGTAGGACGGACAGATGGATGGAAGGAGGGATAGACAGAAGTAAAGATGGCTGGCTGGACAGATGGACAGGTGGATGGATGGATGGACTGATGAATGGATGAGTGGACAGAGGGATGGATGGATAGGTGAGTAGATGGATGGATGGATGGACAGATGGATGGAAAAATGGGTGGATGAATGAAAGGAAGGAAGGTTGGGTGCACCGGGTGCTCGGGGTGGGTTGACAGATGAGTAGATGATGGCAAGATGAGTGGGTGAGTCAAAGGATAAAGGATGTAAGAGTTGAGGAAGCAGAGGCTGGAAGGAAAGAAGAAAGAGCCCCGCTCAATGCACATGTCAGGGCAAGTACTAGTCTCGGTGGCAGGACCTGCCGCTACCTTGTGTGATGCTCACTATGCTGACGGTCCCCTTCCAGGCTCTCCCTGTAGAGAAGGGAAATCCACTCTGTGGGGCCTCTAGGTTTATCACCCTGGTACCTTCCCAAGCACTGATCTGTTCTTTTCTCCCCTCTTTGCACACACTGCCCATCATGACGGACACGCCCTTGGACACCCCTGCACTCACCATCCTGTGTCCCAAGGCCAGAGCAGGCCAGGCCTCATCACTCTCAGGTCAGCAACAGACTCCTCCTTGCCTCCACCACACCCTTCTCACATTCACCCAACTTTAGACATGTCCCCCGTGCCTGCCTGCAAAAGGACCCCAACTCCATAGTTCACTAGCCTCCCATTTTTAGATTTTGTCAACCAAAATGCATTACATAACACAAATTCATTTTCCAGTTTCATTAATCAGGCACATAGAAGCCAGTTGAAGTGAAAACACACAGCATGACCCCCCCCCCTACAAGTACTGGAAAGGGAGGGAGAGAGGAAGAGAGGGAGGGAAGGAGGGAGGGGAGGACGGCTGCCAGAGCCACAGCCTTCCAGGTGTCCTACAAACCAGCCTCCGAACAGACAGGGCTTCGCCTCACCATCTCCCCCTCACAGCTCAGGGGCTGTAGGAGGCACCGTCTCAGCTGATCCTGGGCATCAGCCTGGCCCCCTGTGTTGGCACAGTGTCCCCTCCTTGGCCTCTAAGCCTCTCTCTGTCCCTGCTCCAGTCTCAGAAACAGATCTTTCTTTGGATCCAGGCCTGTTGGAAGCAGGTTCCCATTCCTGGGCTGCCTCTGGCCTCTGGCACAACCCAGCCCCTGGGTCCCAGATCAGACTCTGCCCAGGATGCTGGCAGGCCTGGCCTGCACCGAGGACAGAGTTACTCTGCCCTCCCAGCAGGCAGACTCCATAGGCCTCTCCCCCTCTGCCCAGGAAATGCTCCTGTCTACCCAGGACCTTCTGACATTCATATGGGTGACAAACCCCAGAGCCATCCCATCTAGGAGCCCTGGACTTGCCCAGAGGCCAACAGCTCCTGCAGCAGGATACTGTGTGCTCTCTCCCTTCCCAAGACTTCAGTCCACCCCCTCAGCCGCCTCCAACCATCCTGCCTGGCCCTACACTAACCCTCAGTGACCTGCACACTCAAGACAGCACCCCATCTCCTCCTGCCACCTGGCCACAAACTCCAGTCCACTGTCCTTCCCCTGGAGCCACAGCCACCTAATGGGCCTCTCACTTCCACTCCAGCCCCACCGCCCCCTCCCTGCACACTCAGGTGTCACACACCCAGAGCCCATGAACTGCACTGGCCCTGCAGCTACTGCCTGTGTCACAAACGAGGCTGCTCCTCAGGCCGTGGGACCGGCCCTCCTAGAAATGGACCAACATCCACTGTCCCCCCTGCGTGACCCGCTGGGGCAAGTGAGTCGATTTCTTTTTTTTTTTTTAATATATTTTACTGATTTTTTACAGAGAGGAAGGGAGAGGGATAAAGAGTTAGAAACATCGATGAGAGAGAAGCATCGATCAGCTGCCTCCTGCACACCCCCTACTGGAGATGTGCCAGCAACCAAGGTACATGCCCTTGACCGGAATCGAACCTGGGACCCTTCAGTCCGCAGGCCGACGCTCTATCCACTGAGCCAAACCGGTTAGGGCAAGTGAGTCGATTTCTATATGTGAAACCACAGCTGGCACTGGGACGCTGCTCAGAGCATACCAGGTGGCAGCACGCGCAGACGGGCTCTGCTCCCACCACCATCAGCTGACCATCCAGAGGACTCCTGGTCATCCTTCAAGGCTCAGCTCAAATGCCTCTGCTTCGAAGCCCTGACTCCTCAGGCAACCCTGGGAGCATCTTGTGCTAACACTGCATTAAGGCCACACACAAACATGAAACCACTGTGCTGCCTGCTCTTCTCCAGGCGGAGAGCCAGCCTCTGTGATCCCAGCTCCCAAGACAAGATCCAACCCACGTCAAACACCTAATAAACATATGCTAGTCTCAAATTCCAACTCCAGTCCAGACCTCCCTCCTACCCTCCCCAGCCTCAGCCTCAAGTCCACTGTCCTGGAGCCTCACAGTTCTCAAACCAGAGCCCTCGCTGCCCACCCTATGGGGGAGCACAGACCACTCCCAAGTCAACACATCTGGAGCCCCTCCTCCCTCTCCCTCTCCCCTCCCCATCAGGTTTGTACCAAGGCCCCAAACTCTGAAAGCCTTCCTTACAGAACAGGCTGCCCCACCTATCCTCCCAGGCACACAACAGGGTTTGCATCCCTGCCACACTCCCAGCCACCTGGAGAGCCCAGGCAGGGAAGAGCAGAGCAAACAGGAGAAGGCACCTGCTCAGGAGCAGATCAGAGACCCCGTTCCACACGGGGCAGGAGTCTGGGCCACCTCAGGGTAGGCTTCCCTTTGGGGGACTCTCAACCCAGATTAAGAGGGCTCAGCCACCCAGGGCCCAAGCCCTGTGCAGATACAGGGGCCCTGAGTCCTTCGTCCAGAGATACCACTGGTGACCACCACTGGACACCACTCAGGAGAGGTCTCTCCGAGCCAGAAATAACACTCGTGGGTCTGGCAGCCTCCTGGGGCTTCTGAGTGCTCACAGCAAGGCTATTGACTCTCCAGCTGTGCAGCCGCCTTGGCCTGGGGCCTCCAAAAGCCCTCGGATCACAGCACCCAGAGGGGTCCTTCCTGGAGGCCACGGCCATCCCACCTGCTGCCCTCAGCCTGCCTGGCTGCAGGGCGCCCACAACAGCCCCTCTGGGCCCAACTGGCCTCGTTTCCTCTTGGCGGATCCAGGCCTCGCTACGCTGCCCACCTGGACAATCTGTCCACTTTGGAAGACGTCTCTCTTCTCACACTGACCTCATTACTTGTCTGCCAGCCATGCAGGAACCACGCACTCCAAGCACCCAGCATTCCTGTTAGGGTCGTGGGGCGGGGGGGGCAGTTGTATGGTCACTGGGGGGCACATGTGGGATCTACACAGATGCACGTTCATACATGCATATCCTGTGGGCACAGCACGCATGCTTCCACTACTGTGAGGTGTCCACAGGCACGTGCAGGGTGTGTGTGTGCCGTGTCTGCTGTGCACACAACTTTGCGTCCACGTCGAATGTGTGTGTGAGTTTACCCTCGTCTTTCCCTGAATGTCCATATGTATTCAGCTCCAAGCAAGGCCAGAGGGGAGCTAGGGAGCAGCCCGGGGGACGTGGGGGTCACTCACCATGCCGTGTATCATACTGTCTCATCTGCACCTCCTCCACGCAGTCAGCCGGGAACCAGCCCGTGCGGCCTTTCACGGTCCCCTCCCAGAAACCGCCCTCCCCAATGCTGAGCACTGGGGGGACAGAGGCCAGAAAGGCTGTCAGGCAGAGCAGGGCTGCAGGGACCAGGCCTCCCCCACTGCCCCCATCACCACCTCAGGCTCAGGTTCTCCCCACCCACCCATCACCCTTCCTCCCTCCCTTTCCTTTATCCTCCTGGCGTTTTCCCTGGAAAGATTTCGGGATCCACACGGAAGAGAAACGAACAGATGGGCACAGCACAGGATGGGCATGTGGGGGACAGAGAGACACACAGATGGACACACTCGAGGGGGGACAGGAGGCAGAGGCAGGGACCACCATCCTGCTCCTGCTCTCCCAGGTGACCCCTCTCCTCCCACCCCATCCTTGCTGTCACCCACCCCAGGGTCACTGACCAGAGTGTAGGGTCACTGCTTTGACAGGGGATTGGGCCACAGATGGACCAGGCAGGCTGACCCTCAGGGCTGTTTCCTCCCCAGGCTCCCCTGGCCTAGGACACCCACCAAGATTGGGCCCCGGTGATGGCAGAGAACCCCAGACTGAGAGGAGCCTGTGGTGGCAACAGGGTTCCCCAGAGCAGAGGAAGCCCCGTGCCAGAAACCCCCCTAACACACAGACACCCCCATAATTGTCACAGACATCACCCTCAATGGCACAGGCTCCCCACGGGCACCAGGGTTTCCAGGGCAGAAGTCCCAGAAGTGACATAGGGAGTCTGTCATGGGATAGGGTCCTTCCAACACAGAGAACCCCAATGACACCAGCCCCCGTGACACAGAAACACCCCATGACGAGAGGAGCCTGGGGTGGGGGGGACACAGGGAACCCATCACGATGGAGGGACAGGAACCCCACGCACACTGACCCTCCCGGACACGGAGCCTCTCACGACGACACAAGGGGGTCCCCGTGGCAGATGCATCCCATAATGACCGCCGTGGCCCAAGTTCCCAGGGGCGACCCCAAAATGGCATCAGCCCCTCCGGCCCGCGGGGCACCGACCCCGCCCCCCGCGCCCCTCACCCTTCACGGCCTCGCCGCGGTGCAGCGGGATCTCGCCCTCGCCCTGCGGGCTGTGCGCCTTCACGGCGATGAACTTGCGGCCGGGAACCGCGCTGTAAAGTTTCCGCTTCGGGCCGCGGGGCGGCGGCGCGGGGGGCGCGGGGGGCGCCGGGCCGGGGCCGGGCGCGGGGCCGGGGCCGCCGGGGCCGCCGGGGCCGCTCGGGCTGTAGACGAACACGTAGGTGACGGACGCGATCCCGGGGGGCAGCGGGCACGCGAAGCCGGCGCCCGGGGCCTCCATGGCGCGCGGCCCGGCCCCGCCGCCGGCCTCACCGCAGCCGCCGCCGCAGCGCCCGCCGCCCGCCGCCCGCCGCCGCCCGCCCGCCCGCCGGGGGCCCGGCCCGGGGCCGCTCCATGGGCCGCGCCGCCGCGCCCGGCCCGCTCCCGCCAGCGCACGAGCCGCGCCCGCTCAGCGCTCGGGGGCCGCGGGGCTGCGCTCCCGGGCGCGCCGGGCTCGCTCCACGCCCCGCCTCCCCGCAGCTCCTCCCTCTGCGGGCGGCGGCGGCCGGCCCTCCCCCGCGCTCCGCGGCCCCTCGCGCGCCCCCACGGGGAGGCCACGAACGAGGGGACTGCGGCGCGCGGAGGGTCGGGCCGAGGACGGCGAGGAAGGGGGCGGAGGGGCGCGCCGGGGCGGCCAGGTGGGAGCCGGGCGCGCTGTGCGCTCTGCTTCGGGCAGCGAAGGTTTCCTCCCGGCCGGAGGCGCCCCCCGCGCACCCCGCCTCCCTGCCCCCGATGCTCCCGCTGCTCCGGCCTTGGCCTCCTCACACCCTGACGGCCGGCTGCCATGCATCGGGCGCCTTAATGCCCCTCCGCTTGGGTCCTCTACTCCTTGGACACTTGCCCCTGAGGCCCATGCACACTGGTGCTGACCAGCTACCCCAACTACTGTCCCCCGCTGGGCACCCAGCCTGAGGCCTGGGTCCTCCACCCTCGCCCTGCTCAAAAGCCTGCACTGGCTCCCTAGTACCTACCAAGGCAGGCCGGATCCACATCCTCAACCAGGAGCTGGAGCTCCCTGGGACTGAGAAGCAGCCACAGCCCAGCCACACACATGGATCCCTTCCTTTCCCTCCTCTGGGATGTTTAGGATGGCGTTTCCGACGCCTCGATGTTCTAATCATGCTATTCCAGCCCTTGCTACTGTCTCTCGGCCACACCCCCACTTCCCTCGGCCCTGTGATGCTGGTGCAATCTCTGGTGGGCTAGGGGCTCCCTTCCAGGTTCTGCCAACATGGGGCGCCAGGGAGCCACCGCCTCCCTCCACCACCCACCCCACCCCATCGCAGCTCAAATGCCGCTTTCTCTCCTTGGACCAAAGGTGACGCCCTGCAGAGACCCTCTCCCTCCAGGTTCACCGAACTTCTTCTGCCCCCTCCTGGCCGCTCGCAGGACAGCCCCCTTACTTGATCTCTGCCTACCTCACTGCTTCCTAGACCTGGGCCCCAGCGGTCACTGTCCTTCCGAGACCTGCAGGACCTCCTGCTATCAGCTCCCACTACTTCCAGCATCCTAAGTACCAACTAAATGTTTGTAGAAAAATAATACTAATAATTCTGGCATCCCGCACAGAGCACTGAACTGGCGCCCTACACAATAGCAGGTCTTGCTTTCGCGTTTGCTAAAAGGCAAAGGGACATACAAAAGATCAATGAAAGCAGGGCATCCACACAGCTCCAAGCAGGAACGACCCTCTGCAAAATGGAAACACCCAGAAGTTTGTTATTTCAGCCCAGGGGTGGGGAACCTCCTTTCTGCCAAGAACCATTTGGATATTTATAACATCATTCACAGGCCATACAAAATTACCAAATTAAAATTCAGCCTGCTGTATTTGGTCAAACATTTCATTAACTCACCCCCAATGCCTTGGCAGGGCCAGACCAAACGATTTTACAGGCCTTATGCAGCCCATGGGCTGGACATTCCCCACCCCTGTGTTAGCCACTGGACTGTCCCATCCTTTAAAAAATCCACGGGACATGCAAAAGCTTCAGGGAGAACTGAGATGATTTTCGGCAGGACAGGCAGCCTTGGAGTCTGGGCAAGGACGCAGACAGAGAAGGCATCACAAATCAAGGCTACACGAGCAAGGAGGATGACAGGTGGTAAAGTGGGTTTTATAAGCTCCTGATGCACCCCAAGCCCTCTGCAGAGCACAGGCTGAGAAAGTTTGGGAATCGGATCTACCTGCTTCCTAGCTCTTGTGACTTTGGACAAATCACCTACCGCACCTGAGTGTCAGGACCCTCGTCCATGAAACAGCACTGACAGAGAACAGCCTTGTGCAAGGTCAAGGTTAAGCTAGATGATGCAGCCCAGCTGTCCTTGTGAAAACAGAGCTGCTTGTGTGACACACTCAACAGTGTCTCCCCAGCACTTCCCCTTCTGCCTGCTCTGGGGAGACTGGGAAACTAGAACAATGGCCCCTGCCCTGGAGGTGCAGGAAGGAGAGATGCCTGAACCAGCGGCGGCTGGCCGGCACTGTGGGCTGCGGGCTTCTCATAGGGACCCCTCACCTGCCCAGACTCAGAAGGCTTCCAGAAGGAAACGACTCAGGATCAGTCCTATCTTACTGATGAGAACCAGTTACAGAGGGGTTGGCTGACCTGTCCAAGCCTATGGTCAGCAGCTGCAAGGACTGCATGGACCCCGGCCATCTGTCTGCAGAGCCAGTGCCCCGCTCACTCCCCACTGCACAACCAGCAACGGTCAGCGGGGCTCTCGCCAGGTGTCTGTCCTGTGTCCTGAGGATACCAAGTGTCTCACATTCCTGTTCTCAGGGTCCTACTGCTCACAGTAAAGGGTAAAGAGAAGAACCACAGTGTCCAGGCTGGAGAGGTGGTAGAAAGATGAAGACTCCCCTTGGAGACAGGGCTAAGGACCACCTGCAGGTTTCAAGCTCTCCTGGAGCGGAAGCCATAACCCCTACCATTCACCACCCAGCCCTCCTTCCTGGTATGGCAGGACCCTTTCTAAACCACAGGTCTGATGAGACCCTCTCCTCCCTATATACTCCCTCAGCTGCCCACTGACCTCAGAGAAAGTCGAGTTCCCACCGGAGATGAACATGGGAGAGCCTGCCCCGGCCCACAGGGCCTCACCTTCTCCCTTCCTCATCCAAGGAGGTCCATGGGGGGAGTCCCCCGCCCCAAGCCTCAGCCCACCAGGTGTTAGACACCACAGACCTCTCCCTGCCGGCCCCCATGCTGGTTCCTCCCAGCTTGGGTCCTGGCACCCGCCCACCCAGACCCTGCCAGGGCCTCCCATACCCTCCTACCTGATGTTGCTCTGGCTGCCCCTGCCTGCTTCAGTGCCACCGACGTCATTCTCTTTGTCACCATCACGGTCCCGGTCTTTCTCCCCCTGTAGCCGCTGGAGCAGCAGCTGGTGGGGGAGGCTGCGCAGCGAGGGTCCAGGGGAGGCTGCCGGTTGCACCTCGCCCTTCAGGTTGATGTCACTGGCTGAGCGCTGCAGGGGCCGTGGGGAGGCCAAGCCACTGGGGCCAGCCAGCCGTCGCCGCTTTGCATAGCTGGGGGTTTCCCTAAATGGTACTGGGGGGCAGGGGGCACATAGGTGAGGCTCTGGGCAGCCAGATGAGGTGGCCAACTTGTCCTGGTTTGCCCAGGCTTTCAGATTTTAGGACTAAAGTCCTGTGTCCCAGGAACTGCCTCAGTCCCAGGCAAACCAGGAGAGTTGGCCACCCCGAAGCTACCATTGGGTCACGTTCCAAACTGCCTGCAATTGGAGCTTCAGGGGCAGAGCCTGTCAGCCAGGCGAGGTCTTAGAACTGCTCGTTTAGGGGGAGACAGACCACATATTTGGTGACAAATCTCATCAGGTGCTGCTGTGCAGGCCATGGAGCTACTCCACCCAGGAGACGATGAGGGAGCATCTAGACCAGAGGCTGGCAAACTTCTGTCAAGAACCAGTCGCCGTTTCAAGCTTCGTAAGCCACACAGCCTCTGTTGCAGGACCCAACACTGCCGCCGCAGCACAAAAATAGCCACAAACATATAGAAGCAAATGGGCTGTGGCTGAGTTCCAATAAAACTTTATTTAAAAAGCAGATGAGGATTCAGAAAACATGGTCCAACTATATGCTATTTACAAAAGAATTACCTCAGATCCAAAGACACAAGCAGGTTTAAAGTAAAAGGATAAAGGAAGATATTTCATGTAAATAGAAACCAAACGAGAGCTAAGTAGCTATATTCATATCAGACAAAATAGACTTAAAGATACAAAGTATTACAAGAGACAGAGGACATTATGTTGACAAAAGTGTCAATTCATAAATAGATTAACAATTATTAACATATATTCATCAAACAACAGGGTATCAAACAAAAATAGGAAATAAACATTGACACATTTGGAGAAATAGATAGTTCTATACTAATACTTAAGACTTTAACACCTCACTTTCAGTAATGGATAGAGCATAATGGATAGAGAGAAGATCAATAAGGACATAAAAGGTTTGAACCAACAGACCTAACAAGATATATACATATACGGAGAGGGGAGAGGGGGGAGGCGGGAACATGCCACAGCAGAACACACATTCTTCTCAAATGCACATGGAACATTCCTCACGACAGACCAAAGCAAGTCTCAGTAAATTTTATAACACTGAAATCATACAAAGTATCTTCTCCAATCACAATAAAACTAGAAATCAAATACGGGGGGGGGGGGGAGGAAATTTCACAATTATGTGAAAGTGAAACAACACAATCTTAAACATCAATGTGTCAAAATAGAAATCACACGGAGAGTTAGTATATACTTTGCGAAAATGAAAACAAAAACTCAACAGACCAAAACTTGAGAGATTCCGCAAAAGCTATACCATGAGGAAAATTTACAGCTGAAAACACCCATGTTTTTGAAGTCTCAAAAATCAATATCTTAATTACATACCTTAAGGAACTAGAAAAAAAGACGCAAACTAAACCCAAAGCTAGCAGAAGGAAAGAAATAATAAAGATTGGACAGAGATAAAGTGAAATAAAGACTAGATATACAGAGAGAATCAATGAAACCAAAGCTATTTCTTTGAAAATATCAACAAAATTGAACAAACCGTAGCTAGACTAAGAAAAAAAGAAAAGATGGACACATGTAACTAAAATCAGAAATGAAACATGAAGCATTACACCAATCTTAGAGAATTAAAAAGAAATGTGAGAGAATGCTGTGGACAATTATTAGATAAGCTAGAGGAGATGGATAAATTTCCAAAACTGACTCCACAAGAAAGAGAAAACCTCAACAGGCCTACAACAAGCCAAGAGATTGAATCAGTAATCACAAATCTCCCAACAAAGAAAAGTCCAGCATCAGACAGCATTACTGATCACTTCCACCAAACATTTAAAAAATTAACACCAACGCTTCTCAAACTCTTCCTAAAAATGGAAGAGGAAGGAACACTTCCTAACTCATTCTATGAGTAATGAAAACCTGAGCAAAGGACTTGAGCAAGCACTTCTCCAAAGAAGAGTACAAGTGGCTGATAAGCACATGAAAGGACCCGCAGCACCATCAGCCACCAGGGAAATGCAACTGGGAAAACCACCGTCAGGCATCACTTCGCTCAGACTGGGACAGCCATATTAAAAAAAAATGACGACAACACGTTTTGCTGAGGACCTGAAGAATTTAGAACCCTCACACATTCCTGGTGGAATTTTAAAACGGTGGAAAACAATTTGGCTGTTCCTCAAAAAGTTAAATGCAGAATTAGCATATGATCCAGTAATTCCACTCCTAAGTATATACCCCGAAACAACTGAAAACAGGGTACTCAAGCAAATACTTTTCACACATGTTCATAGCAACGCTATTTACAATAGCCAAAAGGTAGAAGTGTCCACCCAAGGATGAGTGCATAAACAAGATGTCATATATACAAATAAAAAAATATTACTCAGCCATAAAAAGGAATGAAACAGCGATGCATTCTCAATCTGAATAAAGTTTGAAAATGTGTTGAGTGACAAGAAGCCAGACCAAGAGTTACATAGTCTGATTCTATTTATATGAAATATCCAGAACGGTAAACCCATACAGACAGAAAATATATTAGTGGCTGACATGGGCTGAAAAAGGGGAATGTGGAATAATCGCTTAGTTATATAGGGTTTTCTTTGGGGTGATAAAAATGTTTTGGAATTCAATAGAATTGGTTGTACAACATTGTGAATGTACTAAATACCATTGAATTATTCCATTTAAAATCGTTAATTTTATGTTATGTGAATTTAATTTTAAATGAAATTTAAATCCTCAGTTTTAAAGCCTGAATTTAAAAACAAAAAATGCTGACTGGAGCTGGATGTGGCCTGCAGGGCGCCGTTTGCCAAGCCCTGTTCTAGACTCCTATGACAGAAGTGTGGGCCGTGGACCAGCAGGCTCACCTTGAGCTGGAGCTCCTTAGAAATCCGGAATCCCGGGCTCCATCCAGGTCCACTGAGTCAGAGTGATCAGGTGAGAAGATGTGACCTGAGTGGGTGGGGGCCCCCCTAGTGCACCTTCAGAGACTGCAGGACACAAGTCTGTGCGGACACGTGCGTGAGTGTGTGCATGGGCTGGTGGGGGATGTTGGTCTGAAGGTGGCTGCTCCCAGGCCAGGGTCCTGTTTCAGGGCTGGCAGTCTAGAGGGGCATGTGGGGCTGCCAAGAGGCCCCAAGCATCCTGTATCCTGAGGGTGACAGGTCCCAGCCTGGCAGACCCCTGCAGGTGGGCTCCTTCCCTGAGGAAGAGGAAGGGGTAGATGGGAAGAGCTTCCTCCAGCTCCTCTGTGTGCAGGCTCCACCCAGGTCCAAGAACTGGGATGGACATGGCAACTTGCACCTGTCACTGAGGGAGTGTCCTTGGAGTGAATGTGTACAGAGGGAGTGGGGACGACAGACCCCTGGATGGCCCAGGGTTAACACAGGCTCTGCCATTAACCCGCTGTGACTCAGTTCCCCCCTCAATAAATGTGAACTAATAATCACTCATGGAGGGTGGGTGCTGAGAAGGTAGGTTAGATAACAACATACTCATGACTACATTTGCCTGTAGCTCAGGGACATCAGGCTGTGTCATCCAAGTGTACATGTCCAAGTGAGCAGAAACGGGTGAGCCAATCACCACCAGCCTAAGTGACATGGATGCTAGCCCCATACCTGGACCTACCTACAGCACTTCTAACCCCAACCAGAGAGCGCACCCTGGGTCAGCCAGGCAGTCAGCTCTGGTGCCCCCAGGAGCCCGAGCATCTCTGTCTATGCCACAAAATGAGAGGCAGCTGAGGCCCTCCTGCCACTCGGCTTGGCTCAGGCAAGCCTCCTCCCCTCAATCAGCTGGACCGAGGCCATGGCCAGAGCCCAGACCCACAGAACCAGATCCCACGTGAGGTCAGAGGTGAGAAGTGGGTGCAAATAACAGTAAAAGACCATTTTTGCTTAAAAGAAATGGAGGCGCCCTGACCGGTTTGGCTCAGTGGATAGAGCGTCGGCCTGCGGACTGAAAGGTCCCGGGTTCGATTCGGGTCAAGGGCATGTACCTTGGTTGTGGGCACATCCCCAGTAGTGGGTGTGCAAGAGGCAGCTGATCGATGTTTCTCTCTCATCGATGTTTCTAACTCTCTATCCCTCTCCCTTCCTCTCTGTAAAAAAATCAATAAAATCTATTATAAAAAAAGAAACGGAGACGCAGAGGCCCTAAGCAGCTCTCCCACAGTTAGAGGACCATGAGCAGAAAAGAGACCCTACACGTCCGTGGACCCAGATCCTCCCAGGCTAACAACCACTGCAAGCTCGGGCCCAGCCAGACTGACACATCTCCTGCCCCTAACACACCTCCAACCTCAGCACAGCTCTCCGTCAGCCAGAGCCCAACCTGACACCACTTCACTCAGCGGATGGACGGATGGACGGTGCTGCCCTGGACCCGCCCACACTCAGGACCTACTATCCGTTACCACGGATTCCACCCTGCTCGGGCATCAGGGGCCCTAAGAGAGCCTTATTGCTGAGGGGTCTACTCAGGGGAGACCATATACAGAAAGTCCTTAAAGGTAAACTTGGCCTTAATATCAACCCAGGCTGACAACCAAGAAGTGCCCTGGCCGAGACCTACCCTGGCTCTCTGCTATTCATTGTCACTCAGGGCAGAAAGGGGAGCCTGGGAGTCTGTGTTCCAGAGAGAGCCATGGGCAGAAGAGCCGGGCCAACCAGGACACAGGGGCACCAAAAAGGGAGCCCTGATGGGGCCAGGTACCTGGAGGGGTGGCTAGGTACCCCAGGGACTCAGGGGAGGGGACCTCCCTGAAGCTGCATGGGACGGATGTGCCCTGTGCTCCTGCCTGCCCTGGAGTTGAGACTAGATGACATGTCTGGATTTTCTTCTGGGACCACAAATCACTCACACACCTGGCCCTGAGGACATCACCCCATCCCTGTGTGCTTGCAATCACACTGATGTGACCCTGTATGGGAGGGTAATCTTGCCATTGAACCTCATTCTTGCTGTGGGCAAGGGCTCACAGCCACTGTCCCATACCCCTGGCTTGTCCCATAGCTCTTCACTTAAGCTAATGGGAAATTGAGCCTTGACCCTAATTTCAACCCCCTCTCAACCTCAGCAGATCCCTAAACCCAGCACTGGCCCCAACCAACAGCCCCAACCTAACTATGCCCTTGACCTTGACCTTGACCCTGATCCTTTGTCCACTCTACACAGGCCCTTCCCTTCCCTCAGCCCGTTCCCCAGCCCTGCAGGGACCACAGATGGGCTCACAGAACAGAGCACAGCTGGCAGCCAGGGCTGGAAGAAGCAGCTCAGGGCATGAGGACTCCCTTGTCACGTCCTCTCTGACTCCAGACAACCCCCGCAAACCCACCCTCAACATGGATCTGGGGTGGGCAGAACTCACCGACATCCGAGTCTTTGTGGGTCTTGATGACCTCCGCCAGTTCAAAGTTCCCTGCGATTATGGCCACCTGGGGTGGGAGGACGGGGAAGGCTCCTGGGGCTCCTGTCTTTGGGGGTTGGTGGCCCCAGGCTCAGACCCTGCCCCTGCCTAACCCTCCCACCGGTCTGCCCAGGACTGAGGGATTTCCTGGGACACAGAGCTGAAACCAGGCGAGTCCTGAGCACACAGGGGCATGCTGGTCACTCCACCTATTCTCAGTGGTCCCTTCACATGCCACCTTTCCTGTCTTAGCCACAGCTCCCCACTGCCTCCCTCCTGTCACCCTCCCTCTGCCCTTCCCCCGCCCCTGCATCTGGTCCTCCCACAGGCCCTCCACTGCCATCTCGGCACCTGCTGGATAGCACAGTGGCCTGATCTGCTCTCCCTACATCTGCTCGGTAGGCCCCCGCTCTCTCTGTGGTCCCCAACTCCTCCCACACATTTCAGGCGACATGGACACCCCTCCATCTATCTAGTCATCCAGGTGCCGAGAACCAAACCCGGTTAGAGAAAGGACTCAGAAATATACCTAAATTAGTCAGGGGCTGGGACCCCCCCCCTCTGACCCTGAGTCACCTCTGCACCCTCCTGTCTCTGGAAGGTCAGGCCTACACCTGATCTCCCCTGGCCCCAGAGCCCTCTGACCCTCCTGTCCCAGAAAGTGAGAGTTCACCATCTACGGTGACCACCCCCATGAGTCAGTCCCCCACTGCTGGCCACCCGGTCCCTCACCCCACCCGGGGGAGAGAGCCTCAGGGAAGAGCCAAGATCCAGAGACGTCTAGTCACAGAGACAGACACCCCGGGAGCGGCTTCTCGCTCCTGCGCATCCTGGTACCTGGAAGGCCGTCTGGCTGTTGTAATTGCGGACGTCCTTGTTGGCGCCACGGAAAAGCAGGACGCGAGCACAGCTCTCCTGTTGGCAGCGTGGGAGTGAGCGTCAGGGGGGACAGCACACCCCCACACATGCAGCACATACGTGCGTGGCATGAGAGGAGCAGGGCCGGGTACACACCAGGTCCCATCTGGCCCAGATGCACACCATGCACACCTGTGATTCCGAACACGTGTGTGTTCAGGAAACAGACGTGCACACGTAGGCCTGCAGGGCCATAGCTCACTGCAGACGCAGAACAAGCATGCACAGAGGGACATCAGATCAGATGCGTACACACATGTAGTCACTGCACGGGATCACCCGCACCCACACACGCGTGTACACCTACAGTCACACCTGGTTGTAGAGGGCACAGATGTGCAAGGCCGTGTTCCCCGAGGCGTTCTGGGCCCCCATGTCAGCTCCGTAGAACAGCAGGTGCTCCAGGTGCTGCACGTGCCCAAAGCGGCAGGCCTAGAGGGAGAGGGGGTGCTGCTGGGCCTCTGACAGAGCCTGGGACCCCCCACGCTTGCAGGGGGGCTGGAATCCCAACTCCTGCAGAGAGAGCCGGAAATGCCCCTACGCCAGACAGAGCCTAGGACCTCACCCCGCCCCCACCCCCAAAGGACTCCCTGCCCACCTGGTGGATCTCCTGCCAGCCGTTCTCATCAGTGGTCCCCAGCTGAGCATGGTCGTGGAGAAGCAGCTCACAGCAGAGGGCGTCCCCGCCCCCCAGGGCGCTGTGGTACAAGGGCGTCAGGCCACGGCTGTCCTTGTAGTCAGGTGAAGCGCCCAGGTCCAGCAGGGTCTGAGGGCAAGGAGCCTCAGTGTCCACGCTGGACCCAACTTCCTCCCCATCTTGGTCTACATGCCCGTCCAGGCCCCGCCCTGCCGGTACTAACCGTCAGAGCCGCTGCATTCCGCTGGCGCGTAGCACAGTGCACAGCAGTGAGCCCATCACGTGTGCGGAAGTCCAGGTGGGCACCGCCATTCCTCAGCACCTTCAGCAGGTCTGTGGCATTGTCCAGCTGGGCCGCAAGACTCAGGGGACACTCTGGGTTCAAGGGACAAAGGAAGGTTACATCCCAGCCACCCCAAAGCCACGCCCCTTCCCCCACTGCTTCTCACCTCCTGAGTCAGGGTCGTGGAAATTGGGGTCTAGCCCCTTGTCCAGCAGGCGGGCCACCTTGTCTGTGCTGTGCAGCTGGACGTAGTCCATGAACTTCTTCAGGTTCGCCTAGAACACCCGGCCATCCTGGTTAGCCCCATCACAACCACCATCATCGGGCCATCACCCACCTTCCAACAGCCAGACTCAGGCCTCCTGGGAGCATCCACACTGCCCTGGCTCCTCTCCTGGTACTAGCGCTTCAAGGCCATCCAGGCAGGGACCAACCCCCCCACCCCCCGGCCTCGTCCCCTTCAGGGCTCTGTCAGGGGGTTCAAGGTGGCCTGTTTCTTGCCTGGCCCATATTCCACATGCGCTCGGCCTCTGGCAGATCTCCCAAGGTCTTCTCCACCAGCAGGTGGCCCCGCCTGTGCCAGGACCTTGCCCAGCAAAGCCCCTGAGTCCTTGCTGCTACAGAAGCTTCGTGCACAGGCAGGTGCCCGGCTGGGAACACGCAAGCATGCCAGAAATGGGAGAAGCCACCACGGGGACCACTCCACAGGAGGTGGCCTCCTCGGGTTGCTCAGGACTGAGGGAGAGACCTCAGCTGGATCCAAGGTGGGTGGTGTAGGGTGGGGCAGCTGGAGCCCAGGCAGGAGGAGAAACAGGGCTGTGGTATGAGGTTGAAACTCATCCTAAAAACAAGTAGGGCTCACTGAAGAGCAAGAGTCACCAGTGTCACCTTGCCAGTGTGGCTCAGTGGTTGAGCATCGACCTATGAAACCAGAAGGTCACAGTTTGACTCCTGGTCAGGGCACAGGCCCAGGTTGCAGGCTCAATCCCCAGTGTGGGATGTGCAGGAAGCAGCTGATCAATTATTCTCTCTCATCATTGATGCTTCTATCTCTCCCTCTCCCTTCCTCTCTCTGAAATCAATAAAAATATATTTAAGAAAAAAAAAAAAAGGAGTCACCAGTATCCTGTGGGACAGCTTTGGAGAAGTAACAATGGGAGGAACCAGGGTAACAGGGTCACAAAGGGGCCACAACAGTCTCTGCAGCCACAGAGTCACGTCGCTGACCACCACGTGCTCTGGGTAGCAGTGAACTCTGGCATGGAGACTCAAGGTCACAGAGGGGTCACTGGGGCTCAAATCCCTTGTCTAGGCTTCAGAGAGTGTCCAGCAAGCACACATCCCCTGGCTCACGGGAACCTGAGTTGGGAGCTCAGAGGGTCCACCTGTGGGGAGGCCCATAGCACTACTCTGCCCCTCCTGCATTCAGAGGAAGCAGCAAGGTGCCCCCTAGCAATGGCACCCAGTAGTGACCCACAGGCGTGCCCTGGCACAGGCCCCAGAGTCAGACAGATCTGGGTTCAGCCCAGCTTCACTGGCTGCACAACTGTGAGCGAGTCGCTTAACTGCTCGGGACTCGGTATCTTCCTGTGCCACACGGATGACAGACCCTTCCCGGGGAACTAACGAGATGCCTGATTCCAATGCCCAGCCCTGGTGACCATGGAGTGATACCCAGTCTCCCCCAGGGACCATGGTGGTGCTTGTTCACTTCTCTCCCCTCCCCCCACCCCAGGTTCTCACCAAAGCACGTGCCCCATCACACTCCATCCTCCTGAGCCAGAGGTTCTGATCCGACCAGAACCCAGCACCAGACCACCTACCCCAGGCCCGTGATGCCTGAGGTCTGCCCAGCCCTCCAGCCCCCAACCCCTGCTCTGGGCCCCTGACCACAGGACAAAACAGGCTGAGCCGAAGCCGCGTGGCTGCCTCCTTACCTTCGTGTGAAGCTTGGCAAACTGCTTATCATCGATGAGGTTCTGGGCATACACTCGCCTCTTGTATCGAAACTGCTCGGGTAAAGAAAAGGCAGGGAAGGCACCCTTCCGGGCTGAGTGAAGGCTCACACAAAACCAAGTCCTGCTTACCTCTGCGGCTCAGGCCTCACGCAGATCACCCCCCTCAGCACAGAACCCTTCTCGCCAGCCCCACAGATCCCATCCCCACCACCGCGGGCACAGAGCCAACCCAGCTCAGAGGGACACACGCCTTGCCTGGCTGTCCATGGCCTGCAATGGGCTTTCTGTCTCATTCCTGTGCCCAGGATTCCCTGGAAAACCCCTCTCCTCTTCCAAGACCTGGATGCAGGCTTCCCTCCGCTGACACCCACTCTCTGAGCAGAACTGACCCTGGGCCACCACCGAGGCCAAGCCAAGTTGGAGCTCAGCTACCATCATGCTTATTTCATTGTTCACTGCACTTGGCATCCCTCCGTCCAAAACCACGAGTCTGTGCCCCACGCCTAACAGGGCACTGATGGCCTTTACAGCATAAATGGGTGAGCAAATGAGCAAGGCTTAGGTTTGCCTTCACAGACTCCCGGGCTGGGCTGACGACATACCGATAACGCGCTGGCTTACTCCACACACGCTCTGGGCGCACCCCAAGCCCTGGAACCACGCTCTGGGCTCCTACCGCACACGCTGCTGCCTGCAAGCCCGGCACACTACTCCCTACACACACACACACCATGGCTCGCTGCACGCTCCGCACACACAATTCACATCGCTCCCTGCGCTCCCGCACACAAAGGCCCCGCTCGCACACGAGCCGTGGCTCACGCCTCGGAGCCCCGTGGTCGCACCCCGCGCGCCCTCCTCCCGCCCCGGCCGCGCCCGGCCGCCGCTCACCTCCAGGTAGGGCAGGGGCGTGTCCAGGTTCGGCGGGTAGTCCTGCAGCAGCCGCTCCTCGTCCAGGAACTTGCCCGCGCGGCCCCGGGAGGGCGGCTGGAAGAGCCCGTAGTTGAGCGCGTCCTGGAGGCTGTGGTTGAGCGCGCAGAGCACGCGCTGCTTGGCGGCCCACACGGGCGCGGCCGGGTCCAGGCGCAGGCACTTCTGCGGCGGAGCGGGCGCATGAGCGCGGCCGCGCAGGGCACCGCGCCCCGGGCTCCCCGCGGGAATCCGGGACTCGGGAGCCCAGCGCCCCGTTTGCCTCCACTGCCACCGGCGAGGCCCCGCCCGCCCCAAGGGCGGTGCTTCCCCGGGCCCCGCCCCGCGGGGCGCTAGGGAGGGTCCCCTCGGAGGCGGCGGGGGAGGGGTGAGTAACCGCGGGCCGGGGGTCCCCCGCGCCCAGCTCGGAGCGCACGGCGGGGGGCGGCCGGGGGGCGGGGAGCGGGGGGCGGCCGGGGCCGGGCACGCGCTCACCGTCTGCTGCAGGTCCGGGATGCCGACGCGCACGACCACGGCGCCGGCCCCAGGGCCGTCCATGCCCG
The DNA here is from genome assembly GCA_004026665.1 of Murina feae. Lineage (NCBI taxonomy): Eukaryota > Metazoa > Chordata > Mammalia > Chiroptera > Vespertilionidae > Murina > Murina feae. The sequence continues at coordinate 60,486 of PVJC01004491.1, forward strand.
CGCCGGGGCGGGGGCTGCTCGCAGCCGGGAGCGGGGTGCTCGGGGGCTCCACGCGGCGCCCCGGCCCCCCCTCGCCCCCCGCCAGGGCCCCGTCGGTCGCGCTGTGCGGGAGGGGGCCGGAGGGGGCCGGGGCCGGCGCGGGGGACGGCGGCGCTGCGGGCTCCGCTGGGGCGGCGGCGGCGCGGCTCAGCTGCATGGGCCCGGGCTCCGCGGCGCTGCTTCCCCGGGGGCGGGGGCGGCGGGGGGAGGGGGCCTGCGCCGGAGGGAAGCGGGGGCGGCCGGGGGGCTGCGCCGAGGCGGGGGCGGCGAGGCTCGGGGCCAGTCCGGGGCCGGGCGGGGCGCCGGGGAGGGTCCCGGGTGGGGTGGGCGGGTGCGTGCGGAGGGGGCGCCGGCGGGCGGGGGCCTGGGGGCTGCGGAGCGCGGGAGCCCCGGGCCTGGGCGCTGGGAGTGGCTCCGGCTACGCCGAGCCTCCGCGGACCTCGCGGGAGAGGCGGCGAGGAGGGTCCTGGAGCTGGGGAGGGGCGCCGGGGCGAGGGGGGCGGGAGGAGAGAAAACCGGGGGGTTAGTGTCCGCGAGCGGCTGCACCCCGCTCTCCCGACCTCCCGCCCCGCCCCGCCGAAGGGACTGACAGGGACGGAGCCTGCCCCCGGCCCGGTCCCGGTCCGACGGGGGGACCCTCGGGCGGGGCCGGGCCTGTGCGCGCCCGGAGCCAGGCTACCCTTCGGCCACCGCGTTCCGCGCGGCTCTCGGCTGAGTTTGGGGAGCTCGTCCCGGACTCCGAGGTCCCCCCCCCACCCGCTCCGGGCCCCGGGTTCGCCCAAATCCAACGCCCGACGCCCCCTCCCCGTCACCCTAGCGACGGCAGGATGGGGGCGCGACCTAGGAGGAAGGGCTTAGGGGAGGGGGCGCCACTAGACTCCACCTGCGGCAGGAGGAGAATTTTAGTTTTACCCGTTGTCGTGGCAACGCGGGAGGGGTGGCGAGTGGGTGGAGGAGAGGGGAGCGCAGGGAGAGCTCGCTCTGGCACCACCACGCGCGGAGCCCGCCCGGCCCCATACCCGCGGGGCCCACGGAACTAGCCCAGGGCGACCACACGCTGCACCCCCAGGGCCCTAGGAGCAGCCGCCACTAAACGTCGAGCATCCTTGAACCCCAGAGAAATACCTCCTGACCCCCCAGGACTTCCCCAGAACACGCCCTGCCCTTCCCAGCAGAGCCGCGCACCCTCTGAGAGGCGCGCTGCGAACCCTCACAGCCCGGCCAACGTGGGGCACCCCTGGCGCCCTGAGAAAACGCGCTGACCTCGGCCGCCCCCGCCCTCTCCAGGCGCAGCCCTGGATTCCCTGGGCTCCCAGGAATCCACTTGAATGAACCCACACACTGAACACCTCCGGCCCCTCCCCATGGCAACCTGGAAACACCCTCACCCCACGCGGAAGTGTTTGACGTTCCCTCCGAGAACAGCCTCTCCCCACAGCGCCGCCACCACCACCAGAGCCTCCCACCACCCCTCCCATGCCCATCCCTGTGCCTCCAGGCAGCCTCTGGTCCCCCTCCTCCCCAGGGCAGGGGCCGCTTCCCAAGGGCCAGCTCTATCCCCTGAGGGAGCCCTGGCTCTCTCCACCCCCATCCACCCCACTTTAGGGAAAATCTCTGTCCCGCAGGACCCACTGACCCCACAGAGCCGAGCCTCCAGCGCTGTCTGTGGGTCTGTCTGGTTCGCTTTCTCAGCAGACACTCCCTGCCCGGAAGCGTTGCCCCAGGATGCCCAGACCTCCCACCTCCCTGTCCATGATCTTCCCAAGGCCACTGGCCTGGCCTGAGTGAGGGAGCTGAGGGTCCCCAGGGGACTGGAGCAGGATGGGAGGGGTGGGGAAAGCCGGGAGCAGGAAGGGGCGGTTGGAAGCCCACTTATCTGCAGGAAGCACCTTGGGAAGCATGAGAGTTTGAATTTCCTGGCCCAGCCCTGGAGAGAGGAAACTACTGCTTCCGGTGCTCTGTGTCTCCACCATCTTCCTGCCCCTTCCCGCTTCCTCCTTCCCCAGGTCACCCAGGTCCCCAACTCCATGCCCACCCAGAGCGGCCCTGCCACCCCCATCCATTCCACCCGACCTCCACCTGCCTTTGCTCCCAGTGGTTCCTCCCATTGTGGCCACTGCAAGGCATGGACAAGCTCCCCGAAGTCCCTGGCAGATGCCAGAAGGAGACTGTGCCTCTCCCCCACCAGATTCAGAGTAGTCCTAGTCCTTCACCAACTCCCTGCAAACCTGCCTGATGGCCACATACCCACCTGCCCACCCAGCCTGGACCTCACAGGGCCCTTCCTGCCTCCCCAGGCCTCCCTACTTGAGCCCTGTGCACCAATGCCCAGCCCCTTGGGAGAGAACCTCCATCGGACTCATGGTCTCCTGGCTCAGCCCAGGGTGATACCAAAGCCTCATACAGTGCTGGCTCCGCAACGAGCATGGCACAGAGTATGGCGCTTATGCATGAAATCCAGGCCCACTCTCCCCGGCTCCCTCACCACCCACAGCAGCAAAAACAGCACACCCTGCAGCCCTGCGCCCACATCCGGGCCTCTGTGCCTGCCGTGTGGTGGGTCTGCAGACATGGAAGCCAAGAATGCGGGCATCTGTGCTCTTTCTTTTGTTGAGACTAGAAGACCCCAGGCTCCTGTGCACCTGCCTCAGTAGGTCCACCTTTGCCTGGCCCAACCCTGCTCCCTTGCCTCTGTCCTTGAAGGTGAGGATTCACCTGACCATGACCTCCCTCCTTCCTTCAGGACCAGGGTCCCAGAAAGATCATTGTTCCCTACTTCTTCCCCATATTCTCCCACTACGAACAGGCTTCCTAGGGCCTTGGGGAGCGCATGTGAGCTAAACACCCAAAACGGTGCCTGGCACAGGGCAAACCCAGACTGGATGGAGCCTGCCCCCTGACCCTCGCTGCTCCAGCCTTCACTCCAC
>PVJC01004492.1:0-63600 GCA_004026665.1 Murina feae
ATATATATATATATATATATAAAGAGCCAGGGTCCATAACAATGGAAGGCTGGACCTAACACCAGAAGTCAGTGCTGGATTGTCAAGGAGACCCAGCATTGACTTCTGAGAGGGCAGCAGATCAGGCCCGGAAAGAAACCTGCAGAGAGAGAGGCAGGGTCTGATCTGCAGCCTCAGTGGCAGCTATTGATCAGCCATTGCCTCTCTCTTTCTCTCTGGGCTTCACCAGCAGCCACGCTTCTATTTCTTTGTGGGTCTCTGGGGGTTGCTGATCAGCCCCATTTGGCATAGAAACTGACCAATCAGAATCAGGTCTGGGTGAACTACGAAGGCAAAACCTGAGGTGGAGGCTCAGGAGGGGTTTGAAGGGCAACAGCTGTTTGGTGTAAGGTGTAAGAAAGTGGTTCAATTCTTTAATGACAGCTTTGGCAGTACAGTGCATATGGCTGGCTATCAGTCCAGATATAGGGATTATGTGCTTTTGTCTGCCAAAAACATCTCCTCCTGCTGAAAAAGGCTCCCCCACTGCCACTTAAGCAATCCTATCCTATATAATTTATCTATACTAATAAAAGGGTAATATGTTAATTAGACTGGGTCAACCATCCATCTGACTTCATTCTGGATAAAGCTATGGTGGTGGGGGCTGAGGCAGAGGCAGTTAGGGGTGATCAGACCTGCAGGGGAGGGCAGCTGGGGTCAACCAAGCCAGCAGGGGAGGGCAGTTAGGGTGAAATCAGGCCAGCAGGGGAGGGCCATTGGGGGTGATGAGGCAGGCAAAGGCAGTTAAGGGCGATTAGACTGGCAGAGGAGGGCAAATAGGGGTGAGATTAGGCTGGTAAGGGAGCACTGTTGGGGGTGAAATCAGGTCGACAGGGGAGGGCAGTTGGGAGCAATCAGACTGGAAAGGGAGAGCAGTTAGGGGCAATCAGGAAGGCAGGCAGAGGCAGTTAAGAGTGATCAGGCAGGCAGGAAGAGAGGTTAAGGGCAATCAGGCATACAGGCAGAGGCAGTTAGGGAAGATCAGGTTGATAGGCAGGTGAATGGTTAGGAGCCAGCGATCCCAGATTGTGAGAGGGATTCTCTCAATCCCACAGAGATAGGGCCTAAACTGGCAGTTGGATATCCCCCCAGTGATCCCCAATTGGAGAGGGTGAAGCTGGGCTGAGGGAAACCACCCTCCCCCCCCCCCCCTGCACAAATTTTGTGCACTGGGCCACTAGTAAAGCACAATATATGGCTATGGAAAACAGTGACTGAATATGATCTGTTCTTAGTGTCAGATCCCTGTCTGTGGCCACAGGACCTATAGACTGACCTGTGTAACAAGGTGTCCAAGAAACCTATAAAGGAGTGGAAATCAGAGAGTGCTACTAAGTCTTCATTTTATTACACTGATATATCTCTACAAAGTATTATGTACACTTGGTCTTATCCTGATATATAAAAACTCAGGTCCTTAACGACTGACCAAAGGCTCAACTGAACACCAGAAGTCAGTCCTGCAGTCAGTGCTGGGTTGCTGTGGTGACCCAGCACTGACTTCCACCACTGCGGGTGCTATGACCTATCACTGACTGCCTAGGAGGCTGCAGAGCAGGCCTGGAAAGAGAGGCAGGGTCTAATCTGCAGCCTCTGTGGCAGCTATTGATAAGCCATTGCCTCTCTCTTTCTTTCCAGGCTTCACCAGCAGCCTTGCCTTTCTTTTTCTCAGGGCCTCCGCAGGAGCTGCTGATCAGCCCTGCATCTCTGATTAAGCCCAGAGATAGGCCTGGAGATGCTGACTGCCATAGAAACTGACCAAACAGAAGCATATCTGGGTGAAGTGCCAGGAGCCAATGGCTGCCTAGAACATGGATCTTTTGATACTGACTGGCATAGAAACTGACCAATCAGAACCAAATTGGCCGGCAGGGGAGGGCAATTGGGGGCAAGATCAGGCCTACAGGGGAGAGTAGTTTGGAGTGAGATCAGGCTGGCAGGGGAGGGAAGTTAGGGGTGATTAGGCTATCAGGGGAGGGAAGTCCTGAGGAAAATCAGGCTGGCAGGGGTGAGCAGTTGGGGATGAGATCAGGTTGGCAAGGGAGCTCAGTTAAGGGTGATCAGGCAGGAAGGCAGAGAGGTTAGGGTGATCAGGCAGGCAGGTGAACAGTTAGGAGCCAGCAGTCCCCATTTGGAGAGGGTGCAGGCTAGGCTGAGGAAACCCCCCTCCATGTATGAATTTCATGCATCAAGCCACGAGTCTATATCTATAAAAGCTTAAGTGACCGTTTTGACTGAATGACTGGAATGACCGGCCAATCAGTCGCTATGATGTGCACTAACCACCAGGGGCCAGATACTTAATGCAGGAGCTGTCCCCTGGTGGTCAGTGGGCTCCATAGCTAATCCCCCATGGCTGGCCAACCTCCTGTGGTCCCTCCCCCTGGCTAAGGTTCTGGGCACCAGAGAATCAGAGACCTGGAAGCCTATAGGAGGAGAGTGACCCCAACACTGATCAAGATAGAGTAGCAGCTCAAGAGGGGGCATAAAGGGCAAGGCAGCAGCCTAACTGTAAAGACATAAAGTAAGCACCATTGCCACCTTTTCTCTGCCACCACACCGCTCACCCTTCTGACCCCATCAGCCACTTCTAGCTCGGCCCGTGTCTTTCTGGATCCCAACCACCAATTGGTTAGCAATCCTACAACTGTGCCACCATTGGCCTAGGTCAGCTACCTATTATGCTTGGAGGTGGAGTCCTGGAAAATGTGTGGCTGAGGTAGGAGAGACTACTTGTCTGTCTGTCAGCAACTTCTCCCTGGGGAGAGTGAGGCAGCTTGAGCTCAGGCAGCAAAGTAGAGCTGTATTTCCACCTTGGAGCTTAGCTAGTGTTCAGGCTGTTTTGGGGTACTCTGTCTGTGATCTTTGGTTGATGCTACCTCAGCACATCTACACAACTAGATCGGGACCAGCCAGCCAACCTTCCATGGTCCTTCCCCCATTCCTGCACCGGGCCAGCAGGCCCTGATTGACCTAGCCCCGATCAGCCTGGCCTCAATAGGGCCTGGGCGAGACAGTCCCAATCAGCCCTAATTGCAAGCCAGGCCTAGGCACCCCACTCATGCATGAATTTCGTGCACCAGCCCTCTAGTTTAAAAATAAGAAGGTAAAGCCCTGTCTGGATAGCTCAGTTGTTTTGACTATCATCCCGATATGCCAAGGTTGCAGGTTTAATCTTAGTAAGAGCACATACAGAAGTCAATCAATGGATGCCTAAATAAGTGGAACAACTTCAATGTTGTTTTCTTTCTTTCTCCCTCTTTCTCTCTCTCTCTCTCAAAATTAACAATAAACATTTTTAAAAGAATATATTTATCTTTAAATAACAAAAAAATACAGTATTATGAAATTATATTATTATTTTCTCAAATATTCAGTCAATGGAGGATGGAAAATAAATGGTGTAGAATGGGAACCTGTGAAGAAAGATTCACAAGACCTGACTTAGGATGGCTCGGGCAGGGGCATGGAGAGCCCCATCATTTCGTATAACATGCTGGGCACTGAGGAGACAATTAATAAAAAAGGTAGGATAATCTATACCACCCCAGAGTTACTCCTGGAATATATTGGTTTCAATTATCTCATGATTTAAAATGAGCAATTTGAGTTAGATATTTTCAACAAAATAAAATGCCAGTGTTTCTCATTCACTCATCCCCCAAAACATTCTAAGTACATGATGAGTTCAAGTTCTACACATAGTGGATGTAAAATTAATAGGCTGCAAGTCTTTCAGAAAGACTTGCATGCATGCATAGGAGAATAATCAATGGACAAAAGAAACTGGGGGTTAGGGAGGTGGGGGGGGAAGGACAAGGGGAAAAAATTGGAGATCTATATATCATTTGTTGTAATACTTATCTATCATTTGTTGTAATACTTTAAGCAATAAAAAAAAATTGTCACTTAAAATTAATAGGCTGTGTCCTCAATGACCTGTAACGTGACATTACATCAATATGTAGGTGAAACTAGTAGTTTCCAATGTGAGGAGTATGCAATATGTTCATTTATATCTGGAAAATAAAAGTAATTGCCATAAGTTATATAAAATATTAAAAATATGTTTTAACACTGGTATTCTCACTTGGTTCATATGTACAATAGTTGCATGTTACACATTATATCCCAAGGGGAAAGTGGCAGCTCTATGATGCAGATTGTTAGCAATTCACCAGTGAAATTGTCTTGGTCTGGAATAAAGAAAACTCACAGCAATGTTGTCAATATCCCACTACAGTTCTATAATGGATAGTGCTGTTAAGGTTTTCTATTTCTTTTTTTGTCAATTTTGGTTAATTGTACCTTTCAACAAATTTATAAATCTCATCTAAGTTTTTAAATGTATTTGCATAAAGTTTTTATAATATTCCCTTGTTTTCTGTTTCATATCTACTTTTATATTCTGATAGTAACAATTTACTTCTCTTTTAGTTGTTTCCTTGGTCAGTTTTTCTAGAAGTTTGTTAACTTTATTGATCTTTTTGAAGACTTGAAGCAATACATTTTTTATTTTGTTTATTTTCTCTATTTGTCCACATTGTATTTTGTTGATTTCATTCATTTTCAGTATTCTTTGTGTCTTACTTGTTTTGGGCATAATTTCTCATCTTTTACTAACTTATTAAGGTAGAATCATAGATAATTCATTTAAAATTTTTCATCTTTTCTATATCAATTTAAAGCCATACATTTATACTTACATTTAAATGCTGCTTTTTTTCTGTATCTACACAAATGTTAATATGTTATGTTTCTACTATCATTCAGTTACAGATATTTTCTAATTTGTTTATAATCTGTTCTTTGACCGTGGATTACATAAAAACCAATTGCTTAATCTCTAAATGTTTGAAATTTTTGTGACGTGTTTTAAAAATTTAATGTAGTTGTGGTCTTGGTACAGACCCTACCATTTTAATTCTTTGAGAATTATTGGCACTTGTTTAATGGACATTAATATATTTTAAAGATTCCAGATGATTCTTATTTATGGCAAGGGTTGAGAACCACTGAGTTAGTTGCTCTTTGGAGTCCTTCCTAGCCTAATAATATATGCTTCCTGCTTCTGTGCTTTTTTTTTCTTCTTATAAAGCTTTTTTAATAAAGGTGTTTCAGATTGAGAAGTGGTTTAAAAATCTGACTTACTCATGGGCAGGCTGTGACCCACCAGGAAGACCCCTGTGACCCTATTTTGTCAGAAACCCCTGCAGTAGAGCGTCAGTGTCCCTTAGACAAGGCTTGCAGTCTCTGTGGCAGGCTCCAGCTATTGTGAGTCATGTCTCTTTCTGTGATGACTCATTTATAAGTTGTGTTCAAATAAGAGACAGAAGCCAGCTTTACTAATAGAGTTTCTATATTGCTAAAATGTAACTGGTGCTATTAATGAAAAAGAGCACTTAATGAGTTTGATTCATTTAGCAATCTCACAGCGAGGGATCATCTGCAGATATGCTAATTGGGTGTAATGGATAAATACCCATGTTGTGTCAAAATGACTTCCACTGCCAAGTCATAAAGCTAAGATGTTGGGGGAGCTGTGATGTATACAGATCAATCCCATCTCAGACATTTGAAATGTGCGTTGCATCTTTGCTTACACTATTTTGTTGTTAACTCTGTTCATGAATCTATTTAGACAGGAAAACCTTTGATATCCCCAGGGTGGCCGTAGTCAGAGTCAGAGAATGTGAGGAGGAAAATCTACTGAGTGGCTGAATTTGTGCCAGATGACTCCTCAGATCCTACTCAAAAAGAAGGCTCTGTGATTCCTAAAATGCCTTGTGAGTTATTTCCATGGTGAAGAGGAGCTTGCCTGCAGGTGTAGGCTGCAGAAGATGAAAAAATGATTTGCAGGAGAGGTGTTGTAGAAAAAAGGGTTTTATTCTGTAGGTAGAGCACAGGAGGTTTATCTCGGTGCAGTGGCTGATGCAATGCTGTGAGCACACTCCAGCGGTTCAGATCTTTCTGGCAAACCAGGAAGATGGCAATGCCTGCCTGAGCCCCTCCTAGAGCCACGTACACAGTACCCTGACTTTTATGCTCATTGGCTCCCTAAGAAGACGTTCCATGATTGGCACCTCCGGTATATATACTGCTGTACTTCCTCAATAAAATTAGACCTGCGTCACAGAACCTGGTCTCCGGAGTCGTGCATGCAAGCGTCCTAGCGCTAGGGGCTCCGTTGTCCTCACCCCTGGGAGACCCCCTGCTTCATTATTCCTTTTATAATTCCAGGCACAGTTCAGCATTTTCTTATATATTCTTTCCTTTAATTTGGACCTAAACCTTGCACAGTAGATATTAAGATATACACATTTACAAATTAGAAAACCAAAACTCAAAAACCTTAACCTGCCCACAGTCATACTGCAAGGTTTATCTGGCTCCAAGTCTATATCTCTTCCATATCACTCTTAGAACATATGACACTTGGGAACTTTTCATCTCATAGTAGCTACAGTGGATCCCTCATCTGAAAATTCTCCTTTACCCTGTGCCATCCCAAATTTTCACATTCTGGTCCTGGGGCTGAACCCAGGCTGAGCTTCTAGAGAAAACACTCTTTCAGTTCTGTGCTCTCTAGATAATACCTGGCCTATTACCTAATAATTGTATTTTAGTTAAAATTTTAGTCACTGCCTTTCACATACACAAAAGACATACAATGACAAATAAATTACTCAGTGAATACAAAGAGATTGAGAGGTAATTAAGTTGCCCCCCAGATAAATAATATACATAAGTGGTGAGAGGAATATTTATAAAATTTAATAATTTTTCTTAGAAAGAAAAATACAATTTTTAAAAAATAGATATTTTTATTGATTTCAGAGAGGAAAGGAGAGAGATAGAAACATCAATGATGAGAGAGTATCATTGATTGACTGCCTCCTGCATGCCACTGGGGATCGAATCAGCAAACCAGGCATGTGCCCTGATCAGGAATCAAACCCTGACTTTTTGGTTTATAAATTGACATTCAACCACTGAGCCATACTGGCAGGGCAAGAAAAATACAATTTTAAAAAATTCAGTTTCTAAATATGTTGGTTTTTATTTTATCTGGAGAAAATTTTAAATGGTTTGTTCTAGAAATGTTTGTTGATTCAGGAATAACAGAAATGGCTGGTATGGTATCCTATATAATAAAACCCTAATATGCAAATTGACAGAATGGCAGACCACCCAGTCACTATGACACACAGCGACCACCAGGAAGAAGATACTCAATGCAGGAGCTGCCTCCTGCTGGTCAGTCCACTCGCACAAGGGGAGCGCTGCTGAGCCCGAAGCCAGGCTCACAGCTAGCAAGCAAAGCAGTGGTGGTGGGAGCCTCTCCTGCCTCTGCTGCAGGTGCGCTGTAAGGAGTGAGGGGTCTCAGATTGAGAGAGCCCCAGACTGTGAGAGGGATGTGCCTGCTGGCTTAGGCCCAATCCCTAAGGGGCATCCCCCACTTGCTGCAGGCGGGCATTCCCTGAGGGGTCCCTGACTGTGAGAGGGCACAGGCTAGGTTGAGGGACACCCCCATCCAGTGCACAAATGTTGTGTACCAGGCCTCCAGTTTCAAATAAAGATGGTGTTTATTCTTTATTTGGTGTCTCAAACAAAATAGAACAAAACAAGCAAAAATGATTAATGGCTAAAATTGGCTTACTGGTTCATATTCCTTGATAACATTTACAGGTTAACAGAGAGTTTCAGTAATTCCAACCAAAGTAATTAATAATGTAGAAATTTAAATTGCCAAGCAAAGTTTGCAAGGATGATATAGTTGGACAAAGATAGACCTGGACAAAAGACACTTTGAAATGCCAGCAGTAGGGGCAGACTGAGAAGGAAATCAAATGAAGTCCAAAAAGAACAGGGCTTGGGGAGATGAAGTGAGCCACAGGTGCTCTCTGTAAAATGCACTGTATGCTCAGTTATAGTTTAGACCATGAATGATGCAGTGGTGATGGAGAAAGGGTGTAGTGTAGGGCAGGAAAACCCTACCATGTTGCATGATAGAGATAGTAGGACTTTCTTTTAGCAGAATATAGTTCAAGAGCATCAGGTAAGACAGTGGAACCTATTTCCAGATTCTAAGGTATTGGGGCTGAAGATGAGTCTGATGATAATACTTACTTTGATGGTCAAAAGAAGCTAAAGAGTTGAGGAGGATTGGGCCTGCAGGTTGGATATGGAATTGATCTGCAAACCTAGGTAGCCTTATTCCTGGATATAGAAACTGTTCACTAAATTGGGCTCCTCCTCAGCTATCAAATGTGTATTCCATGTGACTAAGTGAGTGGAAGATGATGAATTCCCATATCTTGCTTAACTCCTTAAAATTTGTATGCAACTATACAAGAGAACATTTAAATTTCTTCTAAAGTGATATATTCAATTTTAAATTGTTCATTTATTTGGACTTATTTTGGTGATGACAGAGGCTTAAAAATGTTTTTTGAACAATAAGTCAGCCCATCTGAGTGGATATCAGATAATATTGAAAGGAATAGCCATACCTAATGGCATCTATAAATATGCCTTCCTGTGATTGTTCTAAATAAGTATATTTTATCACTTTTTTTCCTGTATTTCTAATTTTTTAATTTATTCTGTCTTCTGAGACTTTTAAGTTGACTTTTAAGTTAATGCATACCTTTAAGTACCACCTTGCTCTAGGCATTGGTCCTCACACTTAATGTGCATAAAATTACCTAAGATAATTAAAACTCAATTTTCTGGCCCAACCGTTAGACTCCTTAGTCCAGTTTCTGAGTTAGAGCTCATCCAATAACTTCTCAAGTGATGGTAACCCTACTGGTTAAGGGACTACACTCTATGAACCATACCCTAAAAATACACTCAGCATATGTAGAGAGAAACTTGAGGTTGGAAACACAGTGGCTTAAAATCAAACATGGAAGCTTCTTGGGTTTCCTTTAGTAAGTTATGTCTTTTATTATTGTCATTGTTTTTGAGCTAAATAATTGTTATCCCACTAAAATAGATAACTAACCCTTTACTGAACTATAGGGGTGGCTGATTAATGTTAACTAAGTCTGAAACATTCTGTACTCTCAGCAAAAGTCATCCTCACTCCATACTAACCTGCATTAATGACAATCTCTTCTAGATGCAAATAATCACAAGTAATATATGACCACCATTAACTAAAATTGTGGTTGTAATTTTGGACGGGTAATAGTGCGTCTAGCCAGAGGTAACTATCTCTACTAATTCTACTTAGTAGCATCAGTGCAGGTATGGGAATAGCTAAAAATAGCTCCTCTGAATTCCCTCACACCTCTTGCCTCCCTGTGTCAAGATTTACCTCCCAGTGTCACTATATACCCATCTGTATCAGTTGGCTCTGACTAGACTATAACAAAATACCATAGACTAGGGAGCTTAAATGACAAACTTATTTCTCACAGTTTTGGAGGCTGGAAGACCAAGATCAAAGTACCAGCATGGTATGTTTCATTGTGAGGCCTCTTTTCTTAATCACCTTCCAAAGGCTCCAGCTCCAAATACCATCACATCCAGAGCGAGGGCTTCAGCATGTAGATACTGGGTGGACACAAACATTCAAGCCATAGCACCATAGGAATTACCACCAATGCCAAAAAAAATCACATGTTTGAATTATGTGGGGCAAAGGATCAGCATGAGGCAGTGTAAAACCAGAGTTATAGGAACTTTAAGGAATGTGATATATATATAGTAAAGGTGCTATATCAATCCAATCACTACATCAATTGAGTAGAAGCACATTAATGTGCATAGCATGGCTGAAAAATCATCTATTAAATAGGTGAAACATTTTTTGCTTATCTTAATTTCATTATTGATCTCTTTAATGTTTCTATATGTTCCTGGATATAATTACCACCTACTTCCAAATCATGGGGTTAGAATAAGTATATTTCATTACTTTCTTTCCTGTGTTTCTAATTTCTGAGTTTATTCTGTCTTCTAAGACTTTTAAGTTGTCCTCATGTTATGCATTATGAATGTCAAGTAACAAAATAGAAATGAGATAGTGGATGGCAAAACTTTGTTGTCTTTCATTAAACACGTAAGTGCTTTGTAGCAATTAGTTGGGGTATAATTTAAAATGTGTCTGCCCCAGAAGATCCAACTGGCTTCAGTTTGGTTATGAAGCCTTCTATGATTTGTGACATATTCTCATAGAATGAGGATTTACTGGACCTTCTCCAAAATGCTACTTAACCTTGAGTTTAAATATATTATTGATAAATGCAAGTTCTTAAATATTAGTCCTTAAGCACTAGACAAGCTGTTATCCATTGGGCAAAAATACTCTAAATGGATTATTTCAGGGAGTTTTCTAGTAGCCTATGTGAATGTAATATATGCAAAGGTCCCACTTTCTTTTCTAGAAAACACTATAGCTTGGTATTTAGAAAACATAAGTAGGTATTTATATATTTGATTATTTGATGTAGACATTATGTTTCTAATATTGTGACTCAATATGATACATGGTTTTCAAATGTAAGATAGAATAGGTAAGGGAATCTACTGTTTATTGAAAACTTGTTATTGCCCATTATTGTGATGGGCTCTTTTACATATCCTATTACATGTAATTTTTTCCATCAACTCTGTGAGATAAGAACAATTTTTCCAGTTTTTTGTGGATTAAAAATTGAGATTCAGAGAAATTAGTAAATTAGGCTAAATTAAACCCAAGTGTTTTTTAATCCAAAGCTGAAGAGCTTTCCTTTGCACAATGGTTCTCAAAACTGGTAACATATTAGGAATACCTAAGTGGCTTTTTAAAATAGTAGTAAATGACCAGTTTCCATGTTCTGGTGTTGAGAAAACCCAAGAGCCACATGCAAAAGAAAAAAAAATATGACCACAATCTTACACCATACACAAAGATTAACTCAAAATGCATTAAAGACTTGAATTAAGACCTGAAACCACAAAACTAGAAGAAAACAAGGGGTAATCTCCTTGACATAGGTGTGGCAATGTGTTGTTGGTTTTTTTTTATCTCAATTCAAAAGCAAAAGTAACAAAAGCAAAAATAAACAAGTGGGACAACAAATAAAGAAACAAACAAAACAAGCTCATAGACACAGGGAACAGAATAGTAGTTTTCAGTGGGAGGGTGGGGGTGGGATAAATGTGTGAAGGGGGTTAGCTGATTAAAAAATAAACATATTGAACCAAGATGGTGGCATAGGTAAATAACTGAACTTGCTGCCTTGCACTACCACATCAAAACTACAACTAAAAGACAAAACAGATATCATTCAGAAGCACGGGAAGGCTGGTTAAGTGGGAGTTATACAACTAGAAGGACAGAGAAAAGTGCACTGAGACTGGGAGGAGGTATGGAAGTACAGAGATCCGGAGGCACAGACAGAAATAGGCTGGCAATTGGGTACACTGTTGTCTTTTTTAATTGGGAGGGAGATACAAGCTCCTGACTGCTTTGAACTCCAGTTCTGGGTGAGACTCTGGGGACCCAGACTCATACAGGGCAAAACTGGACTGTCTGGCATCGGGTCAGAACACAGGGGCAGCTTTCTCTCAGAGGTGCTTGTAGTGATCATTGTTCCTGCATGGGCCATGGGACACAGAGACCTGGGGACCTCTTCCGGGCAAGGGTGACAAGCAGTCATTGTAGTTTTCTTCACCCTGGTGATTCCCTGAGACCCCGCCCCACCCAATTTACAACCCCACCCAAGCTGTGCACAGAGGCTTTTGCATATGAATGACCTAAAAACAACTTAAACCTAACAAACTGCAGCTGGGTCCAGAGCCCCAGAGCTTCCAAAAGAAGGCCCAAGGCTCCACAGAAGCTTGCATTGCTTCACAGCTGAGCCTCATTTGGGCACCTCCAAACCCCAAACAAAGAGGAGGAATCTGCAAATCTCTCTGTAGCTCCTGCTGGGTGGCCTCAGGCAGTGTCTGACTTTGCACCTCCTTTGAGATCCAAGAGCCAGTGTACCCAGTGGTCAAAGTGAGACCATCCAGATTACAACTCCTCACATCCATAAGAGACACACTCAGGGGGCAGATTTAGTGAGTACCAAAGCCTCACTAAACCAAGTCCTGTCCCATAAGGGTGTCTCCAGAATAGAAGTTCTCCCAGTGCAGACATAACTGGTCCTCATAGCCAATTGGCCTGGAGGTCAATTCCTCCCAGTGATACCAACAACAACCAAGGCTCACAAGACTGTGCACACAACCTATAAAGGGGTGCACCAAGAATGTCCACCTCAGGTAATTAGGGAGGCTGAGCCACTGGTCCCTATAGGACACCTAGCACATAAAGCCACTCTATCGACACAGGGAAGCAGCCAAAATGTGGAGACAAAGAAACATGTTGCAAATGAAAGAAATGGAAGAAAACAAACTACTGGATATAGAGTTCAAAACCACAGTTATAAGGTTACTCAAGAATCTTCTAGAAACCTCTGAGAAATTTAGTGAGAACCTCAAGGATAAGAAAAAGGACCAATTAGAAATTAAGTATACACTGAGTGAAATAAAGAATAATATACAGAGATCCAACAGCAAGGAGAGGATCCCAAGAATTATACACCTATGAACGAGGACAATGGGGGGCGGTAAGGGCAGGGGTTGGGATGGGAACCACATGGAGGGGAGCTATGGGAGGAAAAAGAGGAACAACTGTAATAATCTGAACAATACTAATTTATTTAAAAAATAAAAAAAATAAATATACTAGTTTTCAAAGTATATCAATGTAGGGTCAATGCTTAAATATAATCCTTTCTGTTGAAAGAGGACATTTACTTAAAAAAATGTACCTAAGTTTCACCTTGCTTATTTCTGGATTTATTTCTGATTTCATATTGCTTAAAACCAAGTATAATCATTCATAACTTACTGAAGCTTTTACATACAATAATCTCACTCCTTAAAATGACTGAGGGAAATTGGTAGAATATGTTTATTATCCTCATGTTCTAGATAAGTTAGCCGAGTTTTATGAAGGAAATGTAGCTTGAAGGAGAAAAATAAAACACAATTTGCTATCCTTCCTGCCCCCTGGGCTATCATTGGGCTTAAATAAACCATATGGATATGGATTTGCTTTTTAAAATTAAAAGCCCCACATATATGCAAAGGAGAAGCAGAGATATTGCCACTATTTGAGCTGGATCGTGCAGAGTAAGTAGGACTTGAATTTCTGGAAATAGAATTTTTAAAAATGATACCTTAAAAATGACCAGTGTCTTGATTCCACCCTCAGCAATTTTGACTTGCTGTATTGGAGTGGCACCCGGGCACACTGGCATTTGAATGCACATGGATATGTCCACTGTCCTCCAGACTGCTTTTCTCGGGGGGAGAATAATACTATTTAACATTGGAAGCTGGTGAGAACTTCAAAAGCAACGTCATTTTTAGAAATTTAAAAATGGGCTTGAGGCAAAGAATAACATTCTATCCTTGGCTCCTTGTAATCCATAACTTACCCAGCTCCAGGTAATCCAAAACTACCCTGTGATGAGCTACATAGCAAGTGATAAAGGACAAAGGTGGAACTACTCCATCTTTAAACAAGTGGAGAAGCAGGTCACATAGGAGACACTACTCAGAATCTGCATTATGAAATGAAAGTTCAATGTTTATGTTTTCAAAAAACTAACTGGAAAATACACATGGATTATAAAAATAGTTTCATGAAATCATTCTGAAATAGATGTACTAAATGAGCATTATAAATTATAAGACACACTGAAGATAAATATATGATAATCAATTTTATAAATCACAAAATATTAATGAAAATAACTCACTTTTTCCCACAGTGGTCTCCGGGTTGTCTTAATCATACTATTACTAACTTGTTTTTCAAGAAAGCAGGCAGGTCCTTAGGAAATGGATCTGTGAAGGATCAAACCAGAAAGTGGAAAATTATTCCTGTTGACATCTTGTCAAGTTAATATTTTTAGCCAGTCAGTTAAATGTTCCGGATACAACTTAAAGTAAGGGTATGGCATGGCTGGTGTTAAAGGGCATCTTTTAACATTAACAATATTTTGTTATATTTCAGACATGGAAAGAAAATTATTCTTATCAACTAATTATTAAAGCAGTTAAACAACCCAAGAGCACAAGATCTTTGAGAATAAAATATTAAAGCAAAACTTTGGAAAAGAAGGCAATATAATGTTAATTTATTTGAATTAATCAACTTTATTTTAATCATGTCAGCAATGTCCTCAATTTCAATATCTTTGTAATGAGATACCTAAAAAGCAGCAAAGAGATCCCATAAACTGACTAAGCATTAAGTGTGAGCAATGGTATCAAAGGGGAAAACGAGTCAAAGTAAAGATAAAAATAGAATTGAAAAAACAATATTATTAATGGAGTCTGTGTTTCCTCTGATTCAGCAGTAGAGCAGAAAGTTTTTCTCTCCCAGTGCTAATTATGTTCCTTGCATCCTCCCCACATTAGTAATTTGATCCAGAGAATAAAGAATTGAAGCTAAAACTATGGATTCCAGATGAAGTATGCTGACATCATAGTGAAACATGGAGTGTGGGGAGTGCATCTCCCTCTTGCGGGTTCTTACCTCACAAAGTTTGAAGAATACAATTTGCAGACTAAAAGGAATTGTTAGTAAAAGGGTGGAAATTTATTGAAAGCAGATAGAAATTCCCATGTAGGGAGAGGTTTCCAAGAGAGTAAACCACTAAGCTCCTTTTTTCTAAGGTCTATAAAGGCTCTACTTCTTTGTCTCTTCATGCTCCCTTCTAATCTGACCCTGTGTTTTTCTAATTGACCACTCTTGCAGAATATCAGCTTCAAAGTCCAAAACCCACATCTGCCCCCCTCTTTCTCTCCCACTTGTCTTGCAACATTCCTCTTTCCCCTGTGAAAATATGTTTTCCTCTTTCCAGCATCTGCCAACATTTCCCCATCCTCTGTGAGAGTATGTTTCCTTCTCCACCGTACTCTGACTTTTCTTTATCTTCTGTGATTGTATGGCTTCTGGCGGCTCCAAGCCCTCGCCTCTGCATTCCTCCTCCATGGACCCTCTTTATTCCTGAAACTACCTAAATCTGCTTATTTTGTCCCTAGAATTCCTTTCAATAGCATGCTTAGTGGAAGGGAAATTTTATTTTGAAATTAGATTCATAAAATAGCTTAGATTATCATAGATAGTCCCAGATATCTGCTAAAACATTCCTTGAAGTTATCTAAAATATCATTCTTTTCCTTGTCTTCTTCAGAGAAGCTGTCCATATGGTGGTCACATCATGCTATCAACTCAACCCTTTTATCTCTGCAGGCAAACTCGTGGGGAATTTACTTCAATGATGATTGGAATACATTTAAAAAAAGAGAAATAAAACAAACAAACAAAAAAGCTTTCTGTCTGGCATTTCTGAGAGATGCTGTGTCGGAAGTCTTGCAATCAGAGGGTGTGGCTGTGTGTTTACCCTGCCAGCTGGCAGTCCCTGCACAGAGCACAGCTAAGGGAGGTGGTCTGAAGTACAGAGGAGCCAGCTGTGCGATGAGCTTCAGCACACCACATGCTGCCAGGGAGCCACATTTCAGACTCTCAACCATCAGTGGAGTTTATGGCCCTAATCATCACCCCTGATTTAGTCTGAAATGAGCAGAAAAGGAATCATCATGAAAGTTTTCAAAAATCTAGTTACTGAAAATTATATTTGCAAGACTTCTTGAGCGAGAGTGTGTGTGTGTGGGGGGAGGTAAATGGATCTGAAATCAAAATGACATGTTTGCTTTTTGATAGCACAAGCATGACCAAGAAGGTAAATAAATGGAATGTGTATCTGTGCAGAAACTTGATTTCTTTAATATGATCCTTTCTCCTTTTTTTCCTTTTGATTCAAATTGGCCTCATCCAGCACCTGACTCACCCACCTTCCTTTTTCAGTGTGCCCCCACTCCCTTAAGCATGAAGTCCTCAGGACAATGAGGTTCTGGTACTACCAGATCATCTATGAAACAAAGCCCCAGGTCTGGATCTGTTGACTAGAGAAAGATTTCCAATGAAACTGGAGATAGTATCTAGTCCTCAGTTGTGTTTCAGCTCCAGCCCCAGAAAAGCAGATGACCACACCCTTGTGAAACCAGAGAGAGCAACTCCATAGCTGACATCAGGCCAGATACAAGGACCAACTACTTCCTAACCTAGCACTGACTAAACGATAGACCAGGGCCCTAACCACAAAGCTGACTTTCTTAGTGCCCTATTATAATTCATCCTCTAGAAGCCATTAGGGAGCCAGGCCTTACAGAAAGAAGTCACCTGTGTGTGATCTGGTATGGTATTATTTCCTTAAAAATCTTGACTGTCTTGGCTGCAATTCTGTTTGAATTTGAATGGACTTTGATGACAAATAAACTCCTTTCCTTTGATAACAAAAGCCTTGTTATGGGCAGGAGAAGAAAGAACTCTAGGTTAGTAGATATTTTTTCTTTTTTCAATAGTGTTAAGCAAATATAATTTTTTAAGGGAGAGAGAATTCTGTGGGTAACTATGTAGTGAAAAAAATTAAAAACTTCTTCTTTCTTTATAATTCTTTCCTGTTTAAAGTATTACGTGAGTCTCATTTTCCCCCCCATGGACCCCACCCTGGCCACCCCCACTCCCAGCACATGCCGTCACCCCCTTATTGTCTGTGTCCATTGATTACGCTAATATGCATTCATACAAGTCCTTTGGTTGATCTCTTTTCCCCTCATCCCCTGCCTTCCTTCATAGGTTGGACAATCTGTTCAATGCTTCTATGTCTCTGGTTCTATTATTGTTCATCAGTTTGTGTTGTTCATTATATTACATACGTGAGTGAGATCATGTGATATTTATGTTACTCTGACTGATGTATTTCATTTAGCATAATCCTCATCCATGCTGTTGCAAATGGTAAAAGTTCCTTCTTTTTTAAAGCAGTGTAGCATTCCATTGTGTAGATGTACTACAGTTTTCTAATCCACTCATCTGCTGATGGGCACTTACGCTGTTTCCAAATCTTAGCTTATTGTAAATTATGCTGCTATGAACATAAGGTACATATATCCTTTCTGATTGGTGTTTTTGTTTTTTTGGGATAGGAATATATTTCTAAGAGTGGGATCACTGGATCAAATGGGAGTTCCATTTTTAATTTTTTGAGGAAATGCCATATTGTTTTCCACAGTGGCTACACCAGTCTGCATTTTCACCAGCAGTGCAAAAGGGGTTTCCTTTTTCTCCACATCCTCTCCAGCACTTGTCCTTTGTTGGTTTATTGTTGATAGCCATTCTGACAAGTTTAAGATGATACCTCATTGTTGTTTTGATTTTCATCTCTCAGATGATTAGTGACTTTGAGCGTGTTTTCATATGTCTCTTGGCCTTTTGTATATCCTCTTTTGAAAGGTCCTTTGTCCATTTTTTATTGGATTGTTTATCTTCCTTTTGTTAAGTTGTATGAGTTCCCTGTAAATGTTGGAGATTAAACCCTTATCAGAGATAATATTGGCAAATATGTTCTCCCACGCAGTGGGCTTTCTTGTTGTTTTGTTGATGGGTTCTTTTGTTGTGCAGATGCTTTTTATTTTGATGTAGTCCCATTTGTTTATTTTCTCCTTATTTTCCATTTCATTAAGAGCTGTATCTGTTAAGATACTTCTATGACATATGTCTGCTATTTTGCTGCCTATGATTTCAAAGATTTTTATGGTTTCCTGTCTTATGTTTAAGTCCTTTATCCATTTTGAATTTATTTTTGTGTATGGTGTAAGTTGATGGTTGAGTTTCATTTTTTTTTTGGCATTTATCTGTCCAATTTTCCTAGCACCATTTATTAAAGAGACTGTCTTGACACCATTGCATGCTTTTGCCTCCTTTGTCAAATATTAATTGAGCATAATGGTTTGGGTTGATTTCCGGGTTCTCTGTTCTGTTTCATTGGTCAATATGTCTGTTCTTGTGCCAGTACCTACCAGGCAGTTTGAAAATTTTTCTTAAGGAGAGAATACAATGGCCTGAATGTAGAGATTCTATGGGACTGGGCATAATTACTTCTAGCCTAGACGATAAGAATACGTGGAGTCAGAGAGTTCTGGGTTGGAGTTTTGGGTCTGATCCTAGCTAAGTGGCTTAATCTTGACAGATATAATTCCTCTCCTTTACATAACAAAGTATAACAATAGTTTCTAGCTTATCAGATGGTTTACTGTAAATCTATAATAATCTATAATAATCTATAATAATAAAAGCATAATTTGCTAATTAGACTGATGACCTCCCTGACAAAGCTGGGATTGGGAGGGAAGCCCGGGTCCCGGGTGCCTGCAGGTGGCTAGAGGAAAGTACAGGTACTGGGTGCCAGAGGGAAGCTGGTGCCAGCAGCTGGGGAAAGGAAGGCCTACTCTTGCACAAATTTTGTGCATTGGGCCTCTAGTAACACAGAAAAGATTAGCATAGTGCCAGATGCATAGAAAGTATGCACAATGTTAAAACTTATCACTGTTGTAGAAAGGATTGCCTAACAGCTATAGGGAGAACAGAATCACTTTTGCTAGTGTGTTTGGATTTAGAGCTTTAAGAGTAACTGCAGTTCCCAGAACTTCCCCTCTCTCTAGCCTCAGAGCCAGGCCTTAGAATCTGCTATTTTGTATGCTCTGCCCAGACCTCCCTCAGTTATACATTACTCACTAGATTACATCATTGGTGGGGAAGGAACACATTTCCAATTTATTGTTGACTGACACCTTTAAAATATATATAGTTGATTTTTTACAGAGAGGAAAGGAGAGGGATACAATGAGAGAGAAACACTGATCAGCTGCCTCCTGCACATTCCCTAATTTGAATCTGCCCGCAACCAAGGTACATGCCCTTGACTGGAATCGAACCTGGAACCCTTCAGTCCGCAGGCTGAGACCACTGAGCCAAACTGGTTAGGGCCTTTTTAAAATTTTATAAAATACAATATAAAAATTATTAGACAATAACAAACCAAAAGATATAAAATATAGGCCTGCTGATCACATGCTTGGATGTCATGGTAATGTAAATTGTTGTAAGAACTTCTTAATGCTTACTCTCAATTATATGTTTACTAGAGGCCCAGTGTGCAAAAATTTGAGGGGGGGGGGTGGCGTCCCTCAACCTGGCCTGTGGCCTCTCATAGTCTGGGACCTCTCAGGGGATGTCCACCTGCTGGCTTAGGCCTGCTCTCCGGGCAATCGAGCCTAAGCTGGCAGTCAGACATCCCTCTGGCAACCTGGGAGACCTCAGGGGATGTCCACTTGCCAGCAGGGAGCAGACCTAAGCTGCAGTTGGACATCCTTAGTGCTGATGAGGAGGCAAGAGAGGCTCCCACCACCACCGCTATACTGGCAGCCATCAGCCTGGCTTGTGGCTGAGCAGAACTCCCCCTGTGGGAGTGCACTGAGCTCCTGCATTGAGCATCTGTCCACTGGTGGTCAGCATGTGTCATAGTGACCAGTCATTCCCAATCGTTCTGCTGTTAGGATCAATATGCATATTACCCTTTTATTATATAGAATAGAGGCCTGGTGCATGGGTGAGGGCTGGCTGGTTTGCCCTGAAGGGTGTCCTAGATCAGGGTGGGGTTCCCGCTGGGGTTTCTGGCCAGCCTGGGTGAGGGGCTAATGGCTGTTTGCAGGCTGGCCAAGCCCCCAGCAGGGACCCTCACCCCATGAGGGTGGGGCCATCCTGGATTAGGGACTGATGGCTGTTTGCAGGCTGGCCCAGCCCCCAGGGACCCAAGCTTCCAGAGAGGCTAGCTGGAAGCAGTTATCTGGGATTTATTTATCTTGTATAATTGAAACTTTGTTGCCTTGAGTGGAGGCCACAGCCAGCCTAGGCAGGAGGGAAGCTTGGCTTCCTCCATTACCGGGGCAACCAAGCCTCCTGCTTGCTCCAGCTCCATGGCTGCTGGCTGCCATCTTGATTGAGTTAATTTACATATAGTTGCTCTGATTAGCTTGTGGGCATGGCTTGGATGTAGCATCCCAAATGGGACACAATTAGCATATTACTCTTTTATTAGATTAGCTGTTGCTATGATAACAGTGAGTGACAGGCACCAGTGCCAGTCCTTGTTTGAGCAGCACTGGCATAACTTCTGCATACCTTCCTACTCATCCTTTGGGTCTTCATTTAGATATCCCTTGCCTTGAGAAGCCTTTATCTATCTTCTCAGGATGGCACTGCTTCCTTTGCACACTGTGACTGCACTAAAATTTATAGGGATTATGTCTTATTCACCTTCCTATTTTTCTCGCTAACAAAACCTGATGCAGAGTAGATGCAGAATAAATACAGAAAGGATCTATTTCTTTCAAATAAGGAGAGAATTTAGGTGCATATTGTTCAATTCCATCATTATCTGATAGGATCAGGTAATTTCACTTTGGAAAAATTGCCCCTTTGAAAAAGTGCTTCCTTGGTAAGAAAATGAAATTAATAAACAATAGTATATTTACATCCTGGGAAAATCTTATTTAAACTTACTAAATGGACTTTATTCAGCAGCTTCAGAAAGAATATTGAAGATTTACTTTATATCTCTTGCTTAGAGGTGGATGCATAAATCCTGGGAAGCTTTTCCTAGCTTTAAAGTCTATTGCTTTAGAAGACTTGTATTTGACAAGCCATGGTTCTGATGGCTCATGAAAGCCTTACTGAGAGTGTAAATTGATGTATGCAACAGATTCTCCAAAACCAGCAAGGGATAAGGAAACACCAGTAAGCGCCTCACCAAGGGAATACGTAAGATTTTAAACTGGGTTTCTTTTTATTTTTTTCTTTAAGGAAAAAGGGAAGGTGTGAAAATATGGTTTCTAGTTTTTAGAGTTTTTTTTTCTTCAGTATAGAGAGAAGGAAGTGCTGATCTTCATTAATAGAATAGGTCATTGTTTGGATGGTCAGAGAACGGGTAAACACTATTCACTGGACAAATGACCAAATTGCACTTCTCCCCATGGGTGGAGATCAGGTATTCCCTAGCAATTCAGACCAAGTCAATGCTTAATAAGTGCCCGTCTGTGAGGCATGAGGTGCACTTTGCTTGGCTTTGCTCTGAGGAGAGAAGTGGCTTGGCTTTGCTCTGAGGAGAGAAGTGGCTTTCTTCCTCTTGAGATTTCCTCCAGCCCCCACCCACTGTCCTCAGCATGGACATGAATCCACACCTGACAGTCATGAGCCTCTTGCCATTCCCCCAACTTTCTGTTTTCAATAGGGGGATATGGACTGAGGCTGTCTTTATGACATAAAACATCTTGGGACAAACCAGTAAGTCTTCTATTACCAGTGGGAAATTAGTCCACAGTCTAAGTTCATGGACCCAGTAAGGTGGATACTTGTGGGTCAGAAACCCTCAGGATGTGGAATTCAAGCCAGGCATCTGGGCCTCAAATGTGCACAATGCATGATCTATAACTTGAACACTCAACTTTTCTTACCTATAAGTAGCGCTATTTCTAAGTGTGTGTACATTGTTACCATATGCTTAATAAAGTGGACATTTAAACAGAGTTGTTGAAGACATCTCATAATTTTTATATTATTTTTCTTCAACAACAGATGATTAAAGTACCATGATACTATTATGTGTGGATATGTAAAAACATTAAGATTAAGAGGGGCTCCTGAATCTATATACTAGTAGGAGTAGAAACAGAGACATGCACAGCCCTGGCTCCTCTGCATCTGCACAGGGCTGTGCAGGGCAAGGAGTTTCCGAAGGCTCCAAGGAGGACCTTGCTGCCTCCATACAACAAAGAAAGCAGGTTGAGGACAGAAGCTGGTGGGAGTCTTCAGAGCAAAGAAATCTCAGGGTATAGTCACTACAACCTTGCTTCTATATTACTAGATTATGAGTTAAGAGTTATATGAAGGTCCTTATGTCCTCAAACATCTTCTATAGCTGATCTTCAATACTCTATCCTATATAATAAAAGCATAATATGCAAATTGACCATCTCTTCAGGACTCCTAAGCCATTCCCACCAGCCAATCAGAGTGACTATATGCAAATTAACACAGCCAACATGGAGGCCGGCACTCAGGGAGCTGAGTAAACAGGCAGTTTCCATTGCAGCGGGAGTGAAACTGTTTGCGGGCTGCCTGGGCTTCTCTCCGATCCAGGGAACATCATATTTGCAACAAAGTTTCAATCCTAGAAGACTCAGGAGCTGAAGCAAACAGCAGGCCCCACCTGACTTCTAAGGGAAACATTGTTTCATTCTAGAAGCCAGAGCTGAAGAAGACAGGAGGCTTCATTACCTGCCTAGGCCCCGGCTTAAAAGAACAGTGCATCAATTATAGAAGATAAACAAACCCCAGAAACCTGCGTCCAGTCCAGCCAGCCTCGCTGGGACATTGGGTCAATGGGAGCTGTGGACAGCCTGAAAGCTCCCCTCAGCCCATCACCCACACTGGCCACACCCCAATGGGGTGAGGGATGCCACTGCGGGGCTTGGCCAGCCTGCAACCAGCCACCTGCCCCTCACCCAGGCTGGCCAGGTACCCCAGTAGGGACCCAAAACCTGAAGGGACTGTGGGCAGCCTGAAAGTGCCCCTCAGCCCATCACCCAGGCTGGCCATATCCCAATGGGTGAGGGATGCCACTGGGGGGCTTGGCCAGCCTGCCAACAGCCATCAGCCCCTCATCCAGGCTGGCCAGGTACCCCAGTAGGGACCCAAAACCTGAAGGGACTGTGGGCAGCCTGAAAGCCTGAAAGCACCCCTCAGACCTGCACCCAGGCTTGCCACACCCCAATGGGGTGAGGGACCCCATTTGGAGGCTTGGCCAGCCTGCCAACAGCCATCAGCCCCTCACCCAGGTTGGCCAGGTACCCCAGTAGGAGCACAAAACCTGAAGGGACTGTGGGCAGCCTGAAAGCCTGAAAGCACCCCTCAGACCCGCACCCAGGCTGGCCTTACCCCAATGGGGTAAGGATCCACACTGGGGGGCTTGGCCAGCCTGCAAACAGCCATCAGCCCCTCACTCAGACTGACCAGGAACACCATCAGGTGGACATCCCCAGAGGGGTCTCAGACTGCGAGAGGGCACAGGTCAGGCTGATGGACCTCCCGAGTGCACAAATTTTTGTGCACTGGGCCCCTAGTATTCCTATAATATGAAAAGCTTGCTCTTTGCTATGAAGAATACTGGTTTAAAATAAAGTCAGATTGGCTTAATAGATGCCATTTTGAAGTATCACATCTCCTGGTTTTCTCTTCTGGAAGAAACATCTTGGTTGAGAGAAGTTGACAAGGCATGAAGAGCAGGGACTCTGGAAAGGAGGAGAGTGTTGTGGAGGGGCGCTTTTCAGTGTCTCATCGCTGAGTTTAGATGTGAAGCATGGCTGCTCTGTGTCAACACGGAGTAGAGGTGGGGAGGCAGGAGCTTGTCTGTAATATGCCTCTGCCCCACAGAATTGAACAGAGATAAGTGATCAACTGAGATTAAAGTAGATATTCAACCAGGCAGCAGAGGCCTACATGTCAAAATAGTCATGTTTGAGTCAATAACTGCCCTTTGAACTTCAAGGCAGCCCTCACAGTTAACACAAAAGTAGAGACATGAATATATGTAGGACTAGGGAGTCCTGTGGGATTCATCTTATCATCCAAGAAGTCTGTCATTGGAGATTAAAGGCTTCTATCACAAATCAGCCTTTTAAGGACAGGTATCCAAGCACCAGGGGTGGATAGACACAAGACTTCAAAATCACAGAAATAAGAGCCAAGGAATATCACAGACCCAAGTGGTTGCAGGTGGAAAAAGCAGAAAATACCCAATTAATAATATGAGAACCCAATGGTCAGTACTTCAATATCAAGGTCTGGGAAGAAGGTCAGAACTAAGCTTTGGAGGGGTACTCGTGGAAACGACAGTTTCAGTAGAGCTAAGTACTGCTCAGCCTACGTCTGAGTGTGTTCACAACGCCAGTAGTGCCACTCCAGATTAGGAACATTAGAAGGGCTTTAGGCAAGGACGTTGGTAGTTTTGCCTTCAAGAGAAGAAACTCCTCTGATCACCATCTAACCAAAGGGAAATGACCAGGTTTGGTCTATGTACTTTTGCCTCCTGCTTAGAAAAATGGAACCATGCTCATGTCCCATTTTATGTTATAGGAGTGGAGAATGAATTTGGGGGGGCAAAATCAAAACTACTCATAATATTTTTCTTTGCTATGATTATTTCCTTGGTACATAATGGCTCCCAGAGACCTCAAGGGAAAGAGGATACTGTTAGTGGGACCTGGAATCCCTGGGTTTCCTCATCAAAATTTTATCACCAGACTTCTCCTGATTACAATCTCAAGTTTGAAAATTATGGTGGATGAGAAGGGCAGGATAGTTTGAAGCATTCCCTGGCATCAGATAAAAAGATCTGAGAGGGACAGACTGTTGGATAGACTTGTTTCCCACCCCTACTTGGCATAGCCCCGAGGGAAGATCTTCAGGCTTTTCTATCCATTCTGATGGAATCCTATCTAATAAAATGCTAATATGCAAATTAGGCATCACTCCATCCAAAGATGGTCACTCCATAGCCACAAGATGGCGGTGCCCAGTCCGGCTCAGCTCGGCCACTGAAGTGGTCAGGCCTGTTATCCAGGCAGGTGGTGGGGGAGGCAGGAGGCAATCAGAGGGGGCTGGGGATCCCCTGCCCAGGCCAGAGGCCTCAAGCATAGGAAAGAGTGGAGCTGGTGATCAAAGTGGGAAGGGGCAGAGCTAGTGATCAGAGGGGTAGGAAGGTGCCCTACCCAGGCATCAGGCAGGGGCAGGGGCAAGGCCAGAGATCGCAGGGGCCTGGGCACCACAGAGCCAGCAATCAGATGGGCAAGGTTGGAACCTGTGATTGCAGGGGTCTGGGCACCAGTGGAGCCAGCAAAGCAAGGGTCTGGGGGTCCTCTGCCCAGGCCTGTAGCCTTGGCCAGAGGCTATAGTGGAGAAAGAGCAAGAGCAGAGCCCGCAATCAGAAGGGCCTGGGGTTCCCCTGCTCAGGCCTGCAGCTTTTGCCAGAGTCTGCCAGTGGGGCAAGGGCAGAACCGGTGATGGCAGGGGGCAGGATCAGAGCCTGTGATCACAGAAGCCTGGGCTCTGTGAAGCTGGTGATTGCAGGAGTCTGGGGGTCCACTGCCCAGGTCTGTGGCCTCAGCCAGAGTTTACAGGCCTGGGCAGAGATGGAGCCGGTGATCAGAGTGAGCAACAGAGGAAACACCTTTTCTGACTACTCATTGGCTAAGCTCCCTGTATGCCACTGGGAATATTCTTAGTTACTTGGGTAATAAGAATCCAAAAAGGCGATCTAGGGTTTTTCCACCACAATCCTGGAGAAAATAATGAAGGTCCACTGCTGGAAGGCTAAGAAATGCCATATCCTCTCCTAGCTGGTTTGGCTCAGTGCATAATGCCTCAGCCTGCTGACTGCAGAGTCTGGGTTCAATTCTGACCAAGGACATGTAGCTAGGTTGCAGGCTCCTCCCTGGCCAGGGACCAGGTCAGGGCATATGCAGGAGACAACCAATCAAAGTGTTCCTCTCACTTTGTTGTTTCTCTCTGTTTTCCCTTCTCTTCCACATTCTCTGAAAATCAGTGGAAACATATCCTCAGGTGAGGATAAAAAAGAAAGAAAGAAAGAAAGAAAGAAAGAAATGTCATATCCTATGAAAGATACATCTTGAAAATGCCTAAAGAAACTTGTCATTTTTTAATGGTGAAGGGACTGAAGTCCATGTTGATGAAAACACCTTGGTGACTGCGGTGACTGGCAGTGGCTGCAGCAGTGGGGTGATGTGGCTTGTGGCTTCCCCTGATTAGCCTGGTCACCTCCCAAAAGGGAGGCTAGACTGCGGCTTAGGCCCGCGCCCCAAGGGGAGCAGGGAGTGGGCCTAAGCCGTCAGCAGGACACCCCCTGAGGGCTCCCAGTATGTGAGAGGGGGCAGGCTGGGCTGAGGCACTCCCCCCACCCCCATTGCACAAATTTCATGCACAAGGCCTCTAGTAAAACATATAAGAAGGAGCAAGAGCAGTAGAAAAGGCCTCATCAATATCATGTTTTCAGTTTAGAGCCCAGAATATTGGGATTGATAACTGATCCTTACAGGTCACTTTGCCTCCTCCCTGATAAGAAGTAGGGGAGGGTGCCCTAACCGGTTTGGCTCAGTGGATAGAGCATTGGCCTGTGGACTGAAAGGTCCCAAGTTCGATTCTGGTCAAGGGCATGTACCTTGGTTGTGGGCACATCCCCAGTGGGAGGTGTGCAAGAGGCAGCTGATTGATGTTTCTCTCTCATCAATGTTTCTAACTCTCTATGCCTCTCCCTTCCTCTCTGTAAAAAATCAATTATGTGTGTGTGTGTGTGTGTGTGTGTGTGTGTGTGTGTGTATATATATACACATACTAGGGGCCTGGTGCACGAAATTCATGCACGGGGGACAGGGTGGGGGTCCCTCAGCCCAGCCTGCCCTCTCTCACAGTCTGGAACCCCTCAGTGGATGTCCTATGATGGTCCCAGTCTTCCAGGCCCCTTATGTGTGTGTGTGTGTATGTGTGTGTCGCCACTGGGGACCTGCCCAAGCCGCATCTGAGGCTCAGAGCAGTCCTCCTGTGTGTGTCTGCCTGCTGGGGGCCTGCCCCCAGGCACACCATCGAGGCTTGGAGCAGGCACCCCATAGATGTTGATCTCTCAGACTCTTGCCCTCCCCTGCATGTTGTTCTCTTTTTTGAGCTGTGGCCAGGGTTGGGTGCTGCCTGCCTCCCAAGCTTGCCTACTGCCCATCTTCCTCCAGCCACCAGAAAGCAGGGAAAACCCTGCTTCGTGGTCAGGCTAGCCTTTTCCTGCCCCCTGATCCCCAGAAGGGACCTGGGGAGCCGCCATGCAGGCCCCCAGCCCCAAAGAGCATGCTTTCCCACTCCCCAGTGCCCCGCAAAGGGCCTGGGGAGCCACCAAGCAGGCCGCCGACTCTTTCCCACTCACTGGTCCC
Source organism: Murina feae (assembly GCA_004026665.1). Classification (NCBI taxonomy): domain Eukaryota; kingdom Metazoa; phylum Chordata; class Mammalia; order Chiroptera; family Vespertilionidae; genus Murina; species Murina feae. Next base: position 27,049 of record PVJC01004492.1, read on the forward strand.
CTTCTGCCTTCCTTTCCCACTCCCCGGTGCTGCCAAGGGGTCTGGGGAGGCGCCAAGCAGGATCCCGGCCCCTGCAGTCTTGCTTCCTGCTCCCTGGTGCCCCTCAAAGGGCCTGGGCAGCCACCAAGCAGGCCAAGAGGCCCCCGCAGCCTCTTTCCCACTCACCGGTACCCTGCTGCCTTGCTTTCCCACTTCCCAGTGCCCCGCAAAGGGCCTGGAAAGCTGCCAAGTAGGCCCCTGACCCTCACTGCCTCTTTCCCACTCCCCTAAGCCCCTCAAAGGGCCTGGGTAGCCAGCAAGCAGGCCAAGACCCCCCACCGCCTCTTTCCCACTCGCTGGTACCCCGCAAAGGGCCTGGGAAGCTGCCAAGCAGGCCGTCAACCCCCAGCCACCTCTTACCCGCTCCCTGGTGCCCCTCAAAGGGCCTGAGGAGCCACCAAGCAGGCCCCCGGCCCCCACCGCCTCTTTCCCGCTCCCCAGGTCCTTTGTGGGGCACTGGGGAGCCGCCAAGCAGGCTGCCAACACTTCTGCCTCTTTCCCACTCATGGGTCTCGGGTCCTGCACTGTTCCACCCTGCAGCTGCTCTGTGCACTTGGGAGGTCCCTCAGCCCGGCCTGTGCCCTCTCACAGTCTGGGACCTCTGGGGATGTCCACCTGCTGGCGTGCCTGACCAGGCTGGGTGATGGGCTGATGGCTGTCTCCAGGCTGGCTAAGCCCCCCAGGAATGTCCCCCACCCCATTGGGTTGTGGCAGCGTGGGTGACGGGCTGATTGGTGCTTTCAGGCTTTAATGCTGCCCACAGCTCCCATTGACCCAATGTCCCAGCAAGGCTGGCTGGACGCAGGTTGCTGGGGTTTATCTTCTATAATTGATGCGCTGTTCCTTTAAGCTGAGGCTTCCTACTAACGAAGCCTCCTCTCTGCTTCACCTTGCAGAGTCTATAATGAGACAATGTTACTTTTACTGGTTAGGCCAGGCCTGGTGTTTCCTTCAGCTCCGGAGGATTCTATGACTGTTGTTTTGTTGCAAACATGTGTTTTGCTTGAGCTAAGATGAGCGGAGTGGAGTGGGCCACAGTTTCACTTTCACTCCTGCTGCAATGGAAGCTGCCATTTACTCAGGTCCATGAGTGGTGGCCGCCATGTTGGCTGGGCTAATTTGCATACAGTCACTCTGATTGGCTGGTGAGCGTGGCTTACCCTGTCCCAGAGAAACGGTTAATTTCAATATTATGCTTTTATTAGTTAAGATATGATATGAAGTAGGGGAGGGTGACAAATAGGCAGAATTGGAGCCATGTGGAAGCATAAAACTTTCCAATCCTGTCCAATTTTTCTGTCCCAAGAACTAAACTCAAATTCTGACACATGGAAAGCCCATAATGAATATTTGCTGCACTTTTGATTGAATGATCTATTTTTTCTAAAGGTTGTTAGGAATCTCTGAGGACAGAGTTATTTGAATTTTGCCTAAATGGCTTTCATTCACCCTTGACTCCTATTATCAGCATGAGTCAGGTTATTTATTTGTATTAGACCCAATAAAACAACATAGCTGAAGATCATTATTTCTGAAGAGATTCTAAAAGAAACCAATGGGAAAAACTCTCCTTTCTATGTAAATATACTAGTATATGTTTCTACCCTTCCTCAGGAAGCTAGTAGGCATCAAAACCCATGGTAAGCCCTGGCCAGTGTGACTCAGTTGAATGGTGCCCCTTGCACCAAGAGGTCCACCAGTTTGATTCCTGGTTAGGACACATACCTTGGTTGTGTTCTGTATCCAAGTAGGGGGTGTGCAGAAGGCAGCCAATCAATATTACCCTATCACATCAATGTTGTGTGTTTTTTCTCTCTCTCCCTCTCCCTTTCTCTCTTTTTAAAATCAATAATAAAAACAAAACCATGTCACACTTATACTCTCCATACAAGGTGTGTCTAAAGTACATATAAAAAGCATTTTCGTTGTATAATATGAAAAATATATTTTACATTTATTATTTTTGAGGAATAAATGAGATCAATGTCATCTACCTAATAAGGTCTAGGGTGAATGGATTAATCTCTGTGCCAGTTATGAGTACTCTCTTACTGTTTGTTTTATAGGACATTGCTTTCTCTTCTCTTTCTTCTCACTTCTTTTACTATCTTTCCCACTCATTTTCATGCTTTCCCTCTTCTTTTTATTTTATTTTTTTCTTTCTTTCTATTCTAGTTTTCCTTTCTTTTATATATAAGTATGTTCTAGAATTCTCCAAGTTTTGCTTCCCACATCCATAAACATCCCTGCAGATTTCAATCATATAAGAGTACTCTGTTTTATGAGCCTGTTTAAGAGATCCTCTTTCTATGATGGAGATTTTCTCCCTGATGTTATATATATAGAGAGAGTTATTGGTTCATCCTCTGATTCTTACCACTAGAATAAGAAGTTACATGAGAGCAGTTTTGTGACTGTGTATGATCACTGAAAGAATATGGTCAAATAAACAACTCCATTCTGAATTAGATGTAGGTAGACATAGTACCTTTTACACTTTGATATAAGCAGATGTGGTCTATCTGCATCTGTGCTATATGAAAGTGGTGATCCCCAACTTTACAAAGACTCCATTGCATCTCCTAAAAGCAAAAGCCTCACATTCCTTTCCTCTTCATCTCCAGGGATTTGCTCAGCTTACTCCCAACCCACGATTTGTGTTGTGCCAGACCATGATTATTTATCTCTGTAATGAATAGTTAATGCAAATGGCAAGCCATCCTGAGGGAGGCTGGCATCCGTACCCACTGAGAAGGCCAGCAAGCAGTGTGTGAAACACTGATGTCATTAACAAAAATGAAAATTAACATTTTTCATCAAGGTCTAATAGTATCCAGGTAGGCCAACCACTGTGCCACCTGTTTATAGAAAAACACATTGCTAATCAGTCATAAGATCTTGTAAATATCTGTATTTCTCCATATTTGCTTTTAAGCCTTCTGAGAGCATTAGATTAGAAATAATTAGTAAATCTAATGGGTACAAAAACACTATTTTAGTGAAATGGAAAATACCCTGCTGGGTGAGAAATAACATGTCTTTATGGAGCCCATTTCTTTAGCACTACTGTTGGTTCCATGTCTTGAAAGGTTAATCACAACTTTATTGTAATCCAAAGCACTGAGATTGCCTTTCTTTTGCACTTAAAAAAATGTTAAAAATGCTTAATATTGATTTCTTCAGTGATGAAGGTCTATCAGGAAGGTAATAATCTAATTTGTTAATTTGAATTTTATCTTTTCTGCTATTAGAGCAACAAAAAAAAAGTTGCCACATCAGAAATTTTTTCTATCATGTGAATAGTTTTCAAACAAATAAACTGAAAAATATAGCCATGCAATAATGAAAGAGTCCTCCTTTTCCTGAAGCTAGCTTTATACATTCTCGCTCTCTAATTCATTGCAACAGTTAACTCTGTTTTATTATTATGCCCGAGGCCTTATTTCCTATGGGAAACCTTGGATAATGGATGCCAGTAGAATTCTAGCGCCCTGTAATTTACATGCCAGCTTTATTCTTGACTAGGGGCCCAGTGCACAAAAATTTGTGTACTCAGGAGGTCCCTCAGCCCAGACTGTGCCCTCTCAGTCTGGAACCCCTCTGGGGATGTCCACCTGTTGGCATGCCTGGCAAGCCTGGGTGAGGGGCTAATGGCTGTTTGCAGGCTGGCCAAGCCCCCCAGTGGGATCCCTCACCCCATTGGGGTGTGGCCAGTCTGGGTGTGGGTCTGAGGGCCATTTTCAATCTTTCAGGCTGCCCACAGTCCCTTCAGGTTTTGAGCAGGGGTACATTACAAAACTTGCACATGTACCACATTTCACTGTGTAGTTTATGAGCGGCACACACATGACAATGACGTAAAACATTTTTATTTTTGCTGGTTCCAACTAGAGGTTCCAATGTATGTTTCCTCATCTCCATTGACAGTCTCCCTGGTGGATCCGATTTTACTCATTTCCCGCAAAAAACTGTGTTAAAATGTCCCTATTACCCAAAGCAATCTGTAAATTCAATGCAATCTCCATTAAAATACCAACGACATACTTCAAAGACCTAAAACAAATTCTTCAAAAATTCATCTGGAATAAAAAAAGAACCCAAATACCTGAAGCAATCTTGAGAAAGAAGAACAAAGTTAGAGGCATCACAATACCAGAGATCAAGCTATTCTACAAAGCCACTGTTCTCAAAACTGCCTGGTACTGGCACAAGAATAGACATATAGACCAGTGGAACAGAACAGAGAATCCAGAGATTGACACAAGCCAGTATGTTCGATTAATACTTGACAAAAGAGGCAAGTGCATAGAATGGAGTCAAGATAGTCTCTTCAATAAAATGGTATTGGAAAAATTTGACAGATACATGCAAACAAATGCTTATATCATACAAAAAAGTAAACTCAAAATGGATAAAGGACTTAAACATAAGATGGGAAACCATAAAAATCTTAGAAGAAGCCATAGGCAACAAAATAGCAGACATTTGTCTTAGCAATATCTTTACCACTACAGCTCCTAGGGCAATGGAAGTTAAAGGGAAAATAAACAAATGGGACTACATCAAAATAAAAAGCTTCTGCACAGCAAAAAGAAACCATGAACAAAACAAGAAGAAAACCCATTGCATAGGAGAACATATTTGCCAATGTAATCTCTGATAAGGATTTAATCTCCAACATTTACAAGGAACTTATACAACTTAACAAAAGAAAGGTAAACAATTTAATCAAAAAATGGGCAAAGGACCTAAATAGACACTTTTTGAAAGAGGACATTCAGAAAACCAAGAGACATATGGAAAACATGCTCAAAGTCAGTAATCATCTGAGAGATGCAAATTAAAACAACAATGAGGTACCATCTCACACCTGTCAGAATGGCTATCATCAACAAATCAACAAAGGACAATTGCTGGAGGGGATCCGGAGAAAAAGGAATCCCCCTTGCATTGCTGGTGGAAATGCAGACTGGTGCAGCCACTGTGGAAAACAGTATGGCATTTCCTCAAAAAATTAAAAATGAAATTGGCATTTGACCCAATAATACCACTTCTAGGAATATATCCCAAGAATATAGAAACACCAATCAGAAAGGACATATGTACCCCTATGTTCATTGCAGCACAATTTACCATAGATAAGATTTGGAAACAGCCTAAGTGCCCATCAGCAGATGAATGGATTAGAAAACTGTGGTGCATCTACACAGTGGAATACTATGCTGCTGTAAAAAAAGAAGCATGGATGGAACTGAAGAGCATTATGTTAAGTGAAATAAGCCAGTCAGTGAAAGATAAACACTACATAATCTCATTTATGGATAATAAAGAACATTACAAACAGTTGAACAAAAATAGAGGCAAAGAAGCATTGAACAGATTATCAAACTACAGTGGGAAGGTAGGGGAAGATTGGGGGAGAAGAGATCAATCGAAGGACTTGTATGCACACATATAAGCACAACCAACAGACACTGGGGGCTAGGGGATGAGGACAAGTGCCTGGGGTTAGGGGAGGCAGGGGGGAGATAAATATGTACTACTATTTGTAATACCTTAAACAATAAAATAAAAAAATACTATCTAATAAAAGAGTAATATGCAAATTAAACATCACTCCCAGACAAAAATGGCAGCGCCCATAGTGGTGGGGCAGGATGCTGGAGGCGTTACCCTGGCAACAGGAGCCCAGGAGGCAATCAGACCACAGGCAGCAACAAGAAGGGCCTGCTGGGAATTTGCCATGATGACTCCCTAGCAGACAAGTGGGGGCCGCAGGCAGCGCCCAGCCGGCCCACTGGGCAGGAAGAGCCAGCAATGGGGACCCTGCAGGCAGCGCCCAAGTGGCAGCTGCAGATGAGAGGATGAGGGGACACGAGCCATCTCGGACCCTGCAAGGCGGCACGAGCTGTCCAGGACCTCTCAGTCGGCACCCAGCCGGGCTGGCTGGGTGCAGGCTGTGGAGGAGGGGCAGGACCTGCTGGGTGGTCACCATGATGAAGCCCAAGCAGACAAGCTGGGGCTGCAGGCAGCACCCAACAGGGCCTGCTGGGCCATGGCTGCATCCACCAGAGAGCAGGCAAGTGGGGCAACCAGGGAGCAGGCAATCGACATGCAGGCAGCACCTAGCAGGGCCTGCTTGCCCATCCCCGTGGTGTGGAGAAGACAGGCCCAGCAGAGAGCAGAGAGCCATGTGGAGTGAGCCCAAGCCATCAATAGCACATATCCTGAGGGCTCCCAGATTGGAGAGGGTGCAGGTTGGGCTGTGAGACCTCTCCACCTGCCCTCCCTCTCCCCCACCATATTTTCTATCTTTCTGGTCTCTGCCATATGAGGACAGTGAGAAGAGAGTTGTGTGCAAACCAGGAAGAAGGCTCTCATCAGGAAAAAAAATTGACCACCACCTTTTTCTTAGACTTATAGCCTCCAGATCTGTGGGAAATCTGTTTCTGTTGTTTAAGCCACTGGGTCCATGCTATTTGTTATAGCAGCCCTAGGTGACTATCAGGCGCTATGTCAAGAAGCATCTGGCCTGATGGAATACTAAATGACCTGCGGAAGGTTCAATTATAGCACTATCTGGAACACACTTTAAGAGGTGAGTTTACACTCTTGTATGGGAAACATATGGTGTCATTTTCACTATCAACAACATGCTCAGATCTGAGAGCCAAGTAGAAGAGATGAGGATTGTCTGCCTCACTACTCTACCTATTAATCTATGTGAAGTATTTTTTATTCCCATTTCCACAACCTTGGGAAGAGAATCTAATACCTAGGGACAAATGCTTCTACCTAAGAATATTATTATTCTTTCATTGAATTGGAAGCTGAGACTTTCATCTGATCATTTTGATTTCCTCAAGCTTTTAAACCAAAGAAAGGTATCACTCTTGTGGCTACGAGGTTTAATCCCAATTACCAAAGAAAATTTAAGTTTTTATCTTACATTATAGAAGCCTAGTATGCTAAGTGCCTGGTCATCCAGTTTGCCCTTCAAACAATCAAAGGGTAATATGCTAATGATATGCTAAGGCCACTCAACTGCTCTATATGACATGCACTGACCACCAGGGGGCAGATGCTCAGGCCCATAGGTTAGCAGGCTGATGGAGTCCAGCTGATTGGAACTGAGCAAGATGGACCTTGGAGGGGAATTCCCAGGCTAACCTGTGCCCTCTTGCAGTCTGGGACCCCTTGGGGGATGTCCACCTGCTGGCTTAGGCCCGCTTGCTGGGGAATTGGGCTTAAGCTGACAGTCAGACATCCTTCTGGCAGCCCAGGAGCCCTCAGGGGATGTCCACTTGCCAACGAAGAGCATGACTAAGCTGCAGTCAGACATCCTTAACGCTGCTGAGGAGGCAAGAGAGGCTCCCACCACACCACTATGCTGGCAGCCGTCAGCCTGGCTTGTGGCTGAGCAGAGCTCTCCCTGTGGGAGTGCACTGACCACCAGGGACAGCTCCTGCATTGAGCATCTGCCCCCTGGTAGTCAGTGTGTGTCATAGTGAGCAGTCATTCCCAGTGGTTCTACTGTTAGGGTCAATTTGAATATTACCCTTTTATTATATAGGATAGAGGCCTAGTGCATGGGTGGGGACCGGCTGGGTTTGCCCTGAAGGATGTCCTGGATCAGGCTGGGGGTCCTGCTGGGGTGTTTGGCTAGGCTGGTTGAGGAGCTGAGGGCTGTTTTCAGGCTGACCACATACCCTTCAGGGTGGGGGATCCTGATGGGGTGCCTGGGTGAGGGGCTGATGGCTATTTGCATGCTGGCCACACTCCCAAGCTCCCAGCAGTTACCCAAGCTCCCAGAAAGTCTGGCTAGAAGCAGGTATCTGTGGTTTATATATCTTCTATAATTGAATTTTTGCTGCCTTGGCAGAAGCCACAGCCGGCCTAGGCAGGCAGGAAGCTTGGCTTCTTCAATCACCAGGGCAACCAAGCTTCCTGCTTGCTCTAGCTCCATGGCTGCTGGCCCTCATATGGGTTGGGTTAATTTCCATATAGTCACCTGATTGGCTGGTGGGCATGGCTTGGGATGTAGCAGAATGGTGCAATTAGCATATTACTCTTTTATTAGGTTAGATTACTGCATCGATTGTATCCATAATCACTGAAAATCCTACCATAAAAGGGTATATTCTTGCTTTTAACTGTCACATTTAGCAGAAAAATCATCTTTTAAAAATTATATTTACACATACATTTGACATTTCTTTTGTTCTTCATTCCTAAAGTATCAGGTTTCTTAGATATCATTTCCCTTTTGCATAAAAAGCTTCCTTTACCATTTATTTCAGTATATGCAACTGATAATAATTGCTCTTAATTTTATTTAAGAGTATCTTTATTTTGCATAAGTTATTAAAGAACATTTTCACAGATATAGACTTCTTTATTGACAATTTATTGTTTGTCCCACAGCATTTATAATGATGCTACAAACTAGGAATGTCTGAAATACTTATCTGGGCCATTATTTATCACTAGAGGCCCCGTGCACAAAAATTTGTGCACTCGGGCAGGAGGAGGTCCCTCAGCCTGGCCTGTGCCCTCTCACAGTCTGGAACCCCTTGGGGGATGTCCACCTGCTGACTTAGGCCTGCTCCCCAGGGGAGTTGGCCTAAACTGGTAGTGAGATATCCCTCTGGCAGCCTGGGAGCCCTTGGGGGATGTCCACTTGCCAGTGGGGAGCAGTCCTAAACTGCAGTCAGACATTCTTAGTGCCACTGAGGAGGCAGGAGAGCCTCCCGCCACCACCACTGTATTGGCAGCTATCTGGCTTGTGGCTGAGCAGAGCTCCCCATGTGGGAGAGCACTGACCACCAGGGCAGCTCCAGCATTGAGGGTCTGCGCCCTGGTGGTTAGTGTGTGTCATAGTGACCAATCATTCCCAGTCGTTCTGCTGTTAGGGTCAATTTGCATATTACCCTTTTATTATATAGGATAGAGGCCTGGTGCATGGGTGGGAGCTGGCTGGTTTGCCTTAAAGGGTGTCCTGGATCAGGGTGGGGGTTCTGCTGGGGTGCCTGGCCAGCCTGGGTGAGGGGCTGATGGCTATTTGCAGGCTGACCAAGCCCCCCAGCAGGGACCCTCACCCCATGAGTGTGTAGCCACCCTGGGTGAGGGGCTGATGGCTGTTTACAGGCTGGCCATGGCCCACAGAGACCCAAGCTCCCTATGAGGCTGGCTGGAAGCAGGTATCTGGGATTTATTTATCTTCTATAGTTGAAACTTTGTTGCCTTGAGCGGAGCTCAGGGCTGGCCAGGGCAGGTGGGAGTTTGGCTTCCTCCATCGCCAGAGCAACCAAGCCTCCTGTTCACTCCAGCTCTGTGGCTGCTGTCTGCCATCTTGGTTGGGTTAATCTACATATAGTCACTCTGATTGGCTGGTGGGCATGGCTTAGGTGTAGCAGAGTGACACCAATTTGCATGTTTCTCTTTTATTAGTGTAGATATGAAGCCCTTACAGACATTTTTGCTATCAGGGCAAATGCTGTGGCTGGACCAGCCTTTGTTCTTATCATTCGTGCAGAATGTAACTCAGCAAAAAAGTCAGAAAACTTGGAGGAACAAGGTTTATTACTCATAGGTCCTAGAGGGTAGCCTGCTCAAGAGTCCCACAGTGAGGTCATTGGTTACTGGGGTTAGATGGGTGGGGGGAGGGGGAAGGAAGAGAGGGAGAGAAGGAGAGAGAGAGAGAAAGGGAGAGAGATAGAGGGAGAGAGAGAGAGGGAGAGAGAGAGATCTGATGTTCCCCTTTATTAATGTCTGAGTGTCTGAGTGCGGGAGGCCCAGGTTTTGCCATTTCACTGTTTATTGGCTGATTTAGAGCTTTAGGGTAGGAATCAGGGTGTGGAAAGAGAGAAGTCGGGTCAATCAAGGGTCAGTTATCTAGATTATCCAGAGTTTTCTAAAAGAGGGAACTTCATGGGTGGGAGTGGCCTAATTCCTTATCTGCCTGTTTTGCTAGTAGTTGTATCATACAATTGTCAATATGGGTATAGTATTCTTGGATTCAGATCCTTGCTTTGCATTGCTTTGTATATGTCATATCAATCAAAAGTTTAATATTAAACACTTTACACAGTTTTTTTGTTTTATTTTCAGTGCATTAAAATGTTTGTTTCACTGTTTCTGACCTCCTTGGTTTCTTATGAAAAAATCTGTTCATTCATTTCATTATCACCCTATATGCAATGATCTAGCTGTTTTCAAATTTTTTTATTAATCTTCAGTTTTCAGAAGTTTTATTATAATGTTGGGGCATGGATTTTTTAAGGTTTACTTTGTTTTATATTTACTAAAATTCTTGAATCTGTAAGTTTATGCCTTTTTACAAATTTAGAAAACTTCAGATATTATTTTTTCTAGACTCCAATCTCATTTTCTTCTCTCCCTGGTACTGTAACAACATGAGTGTTAGAGCTTTTAATAATACTTTGTAGACTGCTGTTCATGATTTTCAGACTTTTTCTGTTGTTCAGACTGGATAATTTTTCTGGAACTCTTTTTAAATCTACTCTTTACTATTACCTTTCTACCAAATTAATCCTGTGAAGTTTTATCTTATGTTTTTAATGTTATCACCATCCCAGTACCTGTGTCCCTTGGTTATGCTCATATGCATGCATACAAGTTCTTTGGTTGATATCTAACCACCCTTCCCCTACCTTCCCTGTGAGGTTGGACAGTCTGTTCAGTGCTACCTTGTCTCTATTTTTGTTCATCAGTTTATGTTGATAATTATATCTCACATATTAGTGAGATCATGTGGTATATATCTTTCCCTGACTGGCTTACTATGCTTAGCATAATGCTATCCAGTTCTATCCATGCTGTTGCAAATGGTAAAAGTTTCTTCTTTTTATAGCAGTGTAGTTTTCCATTGTGTAAATGTACCACAGAGATTTTCCAATCCACTCATCTGCTGATGGGCACTTAGGCTGTTTCCAACTCTTAGCTATTATAAATTGTGCTACCATGAACATAGGGATGCATATATCCTTTCTGACTGGTGTTTCTGGTTTTTGGGATATATTCCTAAAAGTGGTATTACTGGGTCCAATGGCAGTTCCATTTTTAACTTTTTGAGGAAATTCCATACTGTTTTCCACAATGGTTGCACCAGTCTGCATTTCTCCAGCAGTGCAAGAGGATGCCTTTTTCTCTACATCCTCACCAGTACTGGTCATTTATTGATTTGTTGATGATAGCCATTCTGACAGATGTGAGATGGTACCTTGTTGTTGTTTTGATTTGCATCTCTCAGATGATTAGTGACTTGGAGCATGTTTTCATCTGTCTCTTGGTTTTCTGAATGTCCTCTTTCAAAAAGTGTCTATTTAGGTCCTTTGTCCATTTTTCTATTGGATTGTTTTATCTTCCTTTTGTTAAGTTGTTTGAGTTCCTTGTAAATGTTGGAGATTAAACCCTTATCAGAGATATCATTGGCAAATATGTTCTCCCATGCATTGGACTTTCTTGTTGTTTTGTTGATGGTTTCTTTTGCTGTGAAGAAGCTTTTAATTTTGATGGAATCCCATTTGTTTATTTTCTCCTTAGTTTCCATTGCTATAGGACCTGTATGGGTAAAAGTATTGCTATGACATATATCTGACATTTTGCTGCCAATGGAGTCTTCTGATATTATTATAGTTTCCCGTGTTACATTCAAGTCCTTTAACCACTTAGAATTTGTTTTTGTGTATGGTGTGAGTTGCTGGTCTAGTTTCATTTTTTTTTTTGCATGTATCTGACCAAATTTCCCAGCACCATTTATTAAAGAGACTGTCTTGATTGATTTGTATGCTCTTGCCTCCTTTGTCAAATATTAATTGAGCATAATGGCTTGGGTTAATTTCTGGGTTCTCTGTTCTGGTCTATATGTCTGTTCTTGTGCCAGTACCAGGCAGTTTTGAGAACTGTGGCTTTATAATATAGCTTGATTTCTGGTATTGTGATCCCTCTGACTTTGTTCTTCTTTCTCAGGATTCATATGGCTATTTGGAATCTTTTATTATTATTAGTATTATTATTATTATTCCAGATAAATTTTTGGCAAGTTTTCTCTAGGTCTGTGAAATATGCCATTGGTATTTTAATGGGGATCATATGGAATTTATAAATTGCTTTAGGGAGTATGGACATTTTAATGATGTTGATTCTACCAATCCATGAACATGGTATGTTCTTCCATCTGTTTATGTCTTCCTCTATGTCTTTTTTCAATGTCCTGTAGTTTTCTGAGTACAGGTCTTTTACTTCCTAAGTTAAGTTTATTTCTAGGTATCTTATTTTTTTGGTGTAATGGTAAATTGAATTATTTTTGTTTTTCTTTCTGTAAATTCACTATTGTTATATAAAAATGACATAGATTTCTGGGTGTTAATTTTGTATACTGCTGCATTGCCAAATTCATTATTAAGTCTTGTAGATTTTTGATGAAATCTTCAGGCTTTTCTATGTACAGTATCATGTCATCTGTGAATAAGGACAGTTTTACTTCTTTTCCTACTTGGATAGCTTTTATTTCTTTGTCTTGTTTGATCACTATGGCTAGCACTTCCAGTGTTATATCACACAGGAGTGGTGAAAGTGGGCATCCCTGTCTTGTTCTTGTTCTTAGGGGAAATGGATTTAGTTTTTGCCCATTGAGTATGATGTTGTCTGTAGGTTTGTCATATATGGCTTTTATTATGTTGAGGCATGATCACTCTATTTCCATTTTGCTGAGAGTTTTTATCAAGAAAGAGTGTTGGATTTTGTCAAATGCTTTTTCTACATCAATTGATATGATTGTGATTTTTGTCTGTTAATTTATTTATGTGATGTATCACATTTGTTGATTTAGGAATATTGTACCATCCTTGCATCCCCAGAATAAATCCTACTTGGTCATAGTGTATGTTCTTTCCAATGTAATGTATCTGATTTGCTAGAATTTTGTTGAGGATTTTAGCATCTATGCTCATCAAGGATATTGGCCTGTAGTACTCTTTATTTGTTGTATCTTTATCTGGTTTTGCAATTAGGGTAATGCTAGCCTCGTAGAAAGAGCTTGGAAGTATGCCTTCCTCTTGAATGTTTTGGAATAGTCTGAGGAGGATAGGTTTTAGTTCTTGTTTGAATGCTTGGTAGAACTCCCTGTGAAGCTATTCTGACCAGGGCTTTTGTTTATTGGAAAATATTTGATTACTGCTTCAATTTCTTAGTTAGTTATCAGCCTATTCAGGTTTTTTTATTATTCCTGCTTGGGTTTTGGAAGCTTGTATTTTTCTAAGAATATATCCATTTCATCTAGGTTGTTCAGTTCATTGGAATAGAATTGTTCATAGTATTTTTTCATAATCCTTTATTTCTGTGGAATTGGTTGTTATTTCACCACTTTCATTTCTGATTTTGTTTTTTTGGGTCCTCTCTCTTTCTTTCTTGGTGAGCCTGGCTAGGGGTTCATTAATCTTGTTTATCCTTTCAAAGAACCAGCTCTTGGTTTTATTGATGTTTTGTATTTTTTTTTTGGGGGGGGGGGGCTCTATGTCATTTATTTCTGCTCTCATCTTGATTATTTCCTTCCTTCTGCTTACTCTGGGCTTTTCTTATTGCTCTCTAATTTTTTGAGTTGTAAGGTTAGATAATTTACTACCATTTTTTTCTTCTTATTTTTGAGGTAGGCCAGTAGAGCTATGAATTTCCCTCTCAAGATTACTTTCACTCTGTCCCATAGATTTGGGGTTGTTGTGTTCTCTTGTCATTTGCTACCAGGATGCTTTTTATTTCTTCTTTGATCTTGTTGGTACCCCAATCATTGTTTAATAGCATGTTATTTAGCCTCTGATTAATTTTTTATTGTTTTATTTATAAATGAAAACCCAGGGGCAATTTTTTTTCAATCTTAGAAAAATAAAAAATATCAAACAAGCTTTACCTAAACAGTTTGATTAACTCAGTATTCAATTTTTGTACTTAGTTGTACTGAGGTATCTCTAAAAGTGATATCTATGTCAGATTAGTTAGGAAGGACCTCAAGATAAGGGAGAATGAATTTCCTTTCTGCCTCTTATGTGAAAGCTACTTTCCTATCTCATATTCTAAAGCTCTTCAATTTTTTATTGTAGTTGATTTTTAATTTTATGACATGTGATCTGAGAAGATGCTTGATATGATCTATCTTCTTGATTTTGAAGAGATTTTGCTTATGTCCCAATATGTGGTCTATATTTGAAAATCTGTGTGCACCTGAGAAGAATGTATATTCTTTAGCTTCAGGATGAAATGTTCTGAAGATGTCAACTAAGTCTATCTGATCTAGTGATTAATTTAGGAATGATGTTTCTTTGCTGATTTTTTTTGTTTGTTTGTTTAGAGGATTTATCCAGTGGAGTCAATAGGGTATTAAAGTTCCCTACTATGCCTATATTGCTGTCCATCTCTCCCTTAATATCATCCAGAAGTGTTTTTTTTTTTTTTAATGTATCTAGGTGCTCCAGTATTGGGTGCATATATGTTTACCAGAGTTATAGCTTCTTATTGAATTATTATTATTCAATAATAATTATTATTATTATTATGAAGTGGCCTTCCTTATCTTTTGTTATGGCCTTCATTTTGAGGTCTAATTTGTCAGATATAAGTATTGCTACCCCAGCTTTCTTTTTTCATTTATATTCACCTGAATTTTTTTTTCCCTTTCATTTACTATCTGTATTCATTCAGCTATCCTACATCTTTTGATTGAAACATTTAATCCATTTTTGTTTAAAGTTATTATTGATAGGTACTTGTTTTTCACCATTTTTATTCTTTTTGCTTGTGTTCCTTCTTCCCTTCCTATTTCTTCTTTTAACATCAGTTCCTTTAGCATTTCTAACATTGCTGGCTTGGTGATAATAAACTTTCTTAGCCTTTTTTTTTTTTTTTTCTGTGAAACCTCTTATTTCACCTTCAATTTTGAATGATAGCCTTGTTGGTATAATATTCTTAGATTCAGTCCCTTGCTTTGCATTAATTTGTATATTTTAACCCATTCTTTTCTTATCTAATGTGTTTCTGTTGAGAAATATGTTGATAGTCTAATGGGAGATTCCTTGTAAGTAACTTTCTGTCTCTCTCTGGCAGCCTTTAATATTCTTGCTTTGTCATCAGTGTTTATAAACTTAACTAGAGGTCCAGTGGATGAAATTTGTGCATGGGGTGTGTGTGGGGGGGTGGTGTCCCTTAGCCCAGTCTGCACTCTCTCCAATCTGGGAAACCTTAAGGGATGTCCAACTGCCCATTGAGGCCCGATCCCTGTGAGGTCAAAACGGGAAGTTGGGCATCCCTTTCATAATCCAGGACTCCTGGCTCCCAACCACTCACCTGCCTGCCTGCCAAATTTCCCGTAACCACTTCTGCCTCCCAGCCTGATCACCCCCTAACCACTCCCCTGCCAGACTGATCAACACCTAACTGCCCTCCCATGCTGGCCTAGTCACCCTTAATTGGCCTCCCCTGCAGGCCTGGTTGTCCCTAACTGCCCTCACCTGCCAGTCCAGTCACCCTTAATTGCCCTCCCCTGCTGGCCTGGTTGCTCCTTACTGCTCTGCCCTGTTGCCTGGCCACCCCTAACTTCCCTCCCTTGCCAGCCCGATTGCCCCTAACTGCCCTCCCCTGCTGACCTGATCGCCTGAAACAGCCTTCCCCTGCTGGCCATTTTGTGGTGGCCAGCTTGTGTCCACATGGGAGCGGTCATCTTTGACCACATGGGGATGACCATCTTGTGTGTTGGAGTGATGATCAATTTCTATATTACCTCTTTATTATATAGAATTATGATATGTCTTGTTGTCACTCATTTGGGATTCATCTTGTTTGGGACTCTGTGAGCTTCTTGGTGTTGTGTCAGTATTTTCTTGCCAATATCAGGGGAGTTTTTTGTCATTATTTCTTCAAACAGGTTTTCTATTCCTTTCTCAGTGCCCTCTCCTTTTGTCACCCCTATTATGCCAATGTTGTTTTGTTCCATGTTGTCCCAAAGTTCCCTTTGGCTGCCCTCCTGTTTTTGACTTTTTTTTTTTGCCAGTTGCTGCTCTGTTTGTGTTTTGTTCCTACCTTCTGTTCTAGCTCACTAATGTAGTCCTCAACTTCTAGTTTTCTGTCAGTGCTTTCTTTTTGCTCTTTATTGCAGCTATGTCATTCTTCATTTCTTCTTCATTCTTCTTCATTTCCTCTTGATTCTTACACTTGTTGTTGAACTTGTCTTCCATTCTTTTCAGCATCCTTATGACCATTGCTCCAAATTCTTTCTCTGAGAAATTTAATTGCTTGCCTCCATTTCATTTACTTCCTTGTCTGGTGATTTCTCTCTCTCTCTCTCTCTCTCTCTCTCTCTCTCTCTCTCTTTTCTCTCTCTCTCTCTCTCTCTCTCTCTCTCTCTCTCTCTCTCTCTCTTTTGCCATATGGGGATTGTTTCTTTGTTTCCCCATTTTTGCTCCTCTCAAGGTGTCTGGTTATTACCTTATTCTCTGCTATGTTGACCAAAAGGCACAAAATACAACTCAAGACATGACATAGAACAAACAAAACAGGAATATATTCTCGACACCAATAACCCCAAATAAAAGTGACCAACAGAGAAAAGAGAATTAGGGGAGAGAAAAGAGCACATAAATGATATTGACAGAAAAAAAACAGTAAGAGAGAAAAGAAAAAGAAGAAAAAAGAAGAAGAAAAATATATGGGGGTGGGGGGAAACTTCACAAAACTGAAAACTTAACCAAAAAATGCAAACATCCAGAAATAAAGAAGGGGAGGGAAATATAAAAGGCAGAGCTTATTTCTATAATGTAAGGTAAAGGAATTGAATGAATGTGGAAATAGCTATAATTTAGTATAGAGGTAGAAAGAGAATGAGTGCATAAGAAGAAAAGTATAAAAAATATCCAATTAAAAATATAAAAATAAGAAAATCATAAGAATAATTAAAGATAATAATGATTTATATATATATCTAATCTAATAAAAGAGTAATATGCAAATTGGTATCACTCCTCTACACCTAAGTCAAGCTCACCAGCCAATTGCCATACCCACCAGCCAATCAGAGTATATATATGTAGATTAACCCAGCCAAGATAACAGCCGGCATCCACAGAGCTGGAACAAGCAAGAGACTTGCCCTGGCAATGGAGGAAGCTAAGGTTCCCACCTGCTTTGGCCGGTGGTTTCTTCCACTCAAGGCAATAAAGTTTCAATTATAGAAGACAAATAACCCCCAGATACCTGCTTCCAGCTGGCTTGGGCTCAAGGAAGCACTGGGAGGCTGAGTTGTCAGAGGCAACCTGATCTGGGCTCTGGTTAAAGCAACAAAGTTTTAATAATAGAAGATAAATAAATTCCAGATACCTGCTTCCAGCCAGCCTCACAGCAAACAACCATCAGCCACTCACCCAGACTGGCCAGGCACCCAAGTGGGATCCCCACCCTGATCTGGAACATCCTTCAGGGCAAACCAGCCAGCCCCCACCCATGCACCAGGCCTCTATCCTATATAATAAAAGGGTAATATGCAAATTGACCCTAACAGCAGAACCACTGGGAATGACTGGTCACTATGATGCTCAATGTAGGAATTGCCCCTGGTGGTCAGTGCACTCCCACAGGGGGAGGTCCACTCAGCCACAAGCCAGGCTGATGGCTGTCAGTACAGCGGTGGTGGTAGGAGCCTCTCCTGCCTCCTCAGCAGCACTAAGGATGTCTGACTGCAGCTTAGGCCTGTTCCCCGCTGGCAAGTGGACATCCCCCGAGGGCCCCTGGGCTGCCAGAGGGATGTATGACTGCCAGCTTAGGCCCATTCCCTGGGGAGGGAGCCTAAGCCAGCAGATGGACATCTCTGGAGGGGTCCCAGATTACGAGATTGCATAGACTGGGCTGAGGGGCCCCTCACCTGAGTACACAAATTTTTGTGCACCAGGCCTCTCACTGTCTGGGACCCCTTGGGGGGTGTCCACCTGCTGGTTTAGTCCTGCTCCCCAGGGGATTGGGCCTACGCTGGAAGTCAGACATCTCTCTGGCAGACCAGGAGCCCTAGGGGGATGTCCACTTGCCAGCAGGGAGTAGACCTAAGCTACAGTCAGACATCCTTAGTGCTGCTGAGGAGATGAGAGAGGCTTCCACCACCAATGCTGTACCTGCAGCCATCAGCCTGGCTTGTGGCTGAGCAGAGTTCCCCTTGTGGGTACGCACTGACCACCAGGGGCACCTCTTGCATTGAGCATCTGGCCCCTGGTGGTCAGTGTGTGTCATAGTGACCAGTCATTCCCAGTGGCTCTGCTGTTCAGGTCAATTTGTATATTACCCATTTATTATATAGGATGGAGGCCTGCTGCATGGGTGGGGGCCGGCTGGTTTGCCCTGAAGCGTGTCCCAGATCAGGGTAGGGTTCCCGCTGGGGTGCCTGGACAGCCTGGGTGAGGGGCTAAGGGCCGTTTTCAGACTGGCCACACTCCCTTCAGGTAGGGAAGTCCTGCTAGGGTGTCTGGCTAGCCTGGGTGAGGGGCTGATGACTATTTGCAGGCTGGCCACAGCCCCTTCAAGTTCAGGATTCCTGCTGGGGTACTGGCCAGCCTGGGTGAAGGGCTGTTTGCAGGCTGGCCACGGCCCCCAGTGACCCAAGCTCTCAGCAAGGCTGGCTGGAAGCAGGTATCTGGGATTTATTTATCTTCTATAATTGTAACTTTGTTGCCTTGAGTGGAGGCCACAGCCAGCCAGGGCAGGTGGGAAGCTTAGCTTTCTCAATTGCTGGAGCAACCAAGCCTCCTGCTTGTTTGGTTAATTTGCATATAGTCACTCTTACTGGCTGGTGGGCGTGGTTTGTGGTGTAGTGTAGTGACACCAATTTGCATGTTATATATATATATATATATATATATACCAAATGACTGGTCACTATTATGCACTTTGCACTGGCCAGCTGGCCTGACTGGGGGAAGCCCCTCACACCAACTGGCCCCTGCCCCCTATCTATCCCCTGCCACCCCCCAATCACCTGCAATCTCTCCCCCACACTAGTCTGGCCCAATCAGCCCCAATTGTGGGGGTGGCTGGACCCCACTAGTGCATGAATTCACCCACCAAGCCTCTGGTAAAAAATAAAAAAATAAATTTTCCCTTTCATTAATCTACCTGTTTATATAGTCATCTATTTTTATAAAAGGAGAATGGAGTAGAGAGCAGATAAGGCCTGAGTTTTCTGAGTGAAACTAATTAAGCTAACAATTAGTAGAACAAGAGCAAAAGCAAGGAGAGAATAAACAAAAGCATAAAATAAAAAAAGAAAAACAATAAACAGACAAACAACAATAAGAAATAAAATTGGCTGCAAAGAAAGTGAAAAGAGAAGGATGCATGGACTTGGAGCAGGGAAGCAGAAATTAGATCAATGAGTCAGCCAACAGAGACTACTATAAAACTAATACATCAATAAAGCAGATAAAGAAGATCAATGTTTAACAAGAAGTAAAAAGAAAGGAGAGTCAAAAGCTAAAGCAGGAATAGGAGAAGAGAAACAGAATGAAAAAGGGGGCAATGAGGAATACAGGGTCAGCATAAGTGAAAAAGTGGGATAGAGTAAAATGATAAAAAAATAAAAATAGAATGTAGAATACTAATATAAAAAACAAACAAACAAAAAACAATGGAAGGTTAAAAGTAATAACAATAAATAAAAATAAAAAAGAAAAGAGAAAACATTTAGTTTAAGTAAAATATAAAAAATAAAAAAGTAAAGTAGTAAAGTTTCCTCGCTTCAGCTGAGATTTAATGTCTCTTGGGGGCTGATTTAAAACCCCTCTCTACTGTTTTGTCTGCCTCATCTCAGTTTCCTGCTAGGTAGTCAGCATCATGTTGAAGTTCCCAGTGACCTGGCTGCTTGGGTGCATGTGGGTTCCACAAAGGGAGAAGGAAAATCCCCTAAGAAGAGATGTTTGAGTAGGGTAAGTAACATGGTGAATTCTACTTTGAATAGTAAGCATTTGAGATGTCTGTGGAAGTTCACAGTGGAAATGAAACTGCCATTTAGAAGATTTAAAGTGTGAATTTAAGGAATATTATAGTGTAGGTGATTGTTAAAACCAAAAAGATAAATGCATGTCCTTGTGACGTAGGCTGTTTATAAGAAAAAAGGCCAGTGACTGAATCCTGTCTGAGGCTGAGAGAGAAGCCTCGACATAGAATGGAAGAGAGAAAACCAGGGAAAGGTCTAGAAAACGGTGGTGATGTGGAGTATAAAGGAGGGTAACTGTGAGAGTTGGAGGGTGGGAAGGAAAGGTAACAAAATTAAAACCCCACTAAAGGTCAGGGGCCCAGGAGGCAGACACTGAAAGGTCTGCTCATCTGACCATATCTGGTTGAGAGGAGGTTTATGACATTTGCATGGCATGGTGGTGCGAAAGGAGATTTTACAGATTCAGGCGTGAGAACGTGCTGGTCCTTAGGAAGGCTTCAGTGAGGAGGCAAGGAGAGAGCAGGGCTCCCACTGATACTCCCTGGTTCAGTACCAGTTACCTTAACACAGGCTGTGGCACAGACTTCCTCTTCCACTCTCCCAACCCTAAGCCTTGTAAAAGGCCTTCTTAGGTAATATTCCTGAGAATACACTCCGCTTCTTTAGACTGCTGATACCTTCTCCCTCCCTGAGTAATGAGGTCCTCAGAGGCCCCTTCCTATTCTCTGATCAGCTGGCACCAGCACCCTCCTCCTTCTGCACCTGCATTGTGCCATTCCCTTCATGGGCCTTTCCAGGAGCATCCTGATAACCTGCCCCCTCCACTTCCTCTTTCCTTTCTCCAGAGCTGAGAGGGACTCACTTCACAACCCTTATTTAATCTTGCCCTGAACAGAATTTCCAGAGCATTAATTAGAAGTTAAATGAAGCGACGTCAAATCCACTTCATTTTGCAGTCAGCTCTGCCATAAGGAAACACACACTTCAGAAAGTAACTCCTGCACAAAACTGTGCAACAAACACCACAGGGCTGTGGGAGAAGTGAGACCAGGGACTCAGCGACCAAAACCGTTGCCTATGACACAGAAGAAAGCAAAGACCTAAAATAAATGGGAGAACCATTTTGTATTTGCTCAATGGTCAAAACATACAAAAATACCACAAGAAGTACAACACTGTGCCTTGAAAAAACTGCCCACATTGGACGTGATGCCCGAGGGGCATAGCTGAGTTATCAAGGTGGAGTTGAGGGTGGAAGGAGGTGGCTGAAAATCAGTTGAAAAGTTGTAACAGGATGTGGACCCAGGGGGACGGACAGAGGCCACTGATGGGCGTCTGATGTTTGTGTGTGTGCGCACTGTGTACTCTGAGGTGCCTCCTTCTAGCCGGAGCAGTTTCCTGTGCTCACTAGTGTTTCTAGATCACCAAGTCAAGTAGAAGCAAAGGTGAAAATTGCATTACGCTAAATTCCCTAATATATCAATCATATTGAAACCAACTTATGTTTTCAAAGCTTTAGTTATAGAAGAACTGACTAATTTTTCTGGCCTATACTACCACCCTAGTTACTAATGTCTTGCCTTGCTCCCTGATGGCCCTTTCATCTTATGTGTATTTTTGTCTACCATGTCACTATCTTGATTATCTATCTGCTGCCTGAACCCACTGTGTGTCTTCTGTTCTGTGCCTGGGGCCCCATATTTACTTCTAGGATTTATGGTTCTCATCACCTGCCTGTCTGTTTATCATAGCCTGAAAATATTATGTCCACCCCAAGGGCCTGCTCTTTCTCACTGGCTCTCTTTGTGAGAAGACCATTTGTCTAGAGCATGGCTGCCAACATTGGTTGCACTTTAAAATCAGCTAGGGGCTTTGAACGATTCCAGTGCTCACTCTCGTCCCAGACTCATTACTCAGAATCTCTGGGGATGAGGTTTAAGATCAGGATTTTTAAAGCTCTCCTGGTATTCTAATGTGCAGTCAGGTTGGAGAACCACTGGGCTAGAATGGGATTTCTCAGACATTTACGTACAGAAGGATCACCTGGGGATTGGCAGAAACTACGCAGTGCCTTTTATCACTTTTGGGATGGGGCCTGACTTCTACATTTTGTACAAACTCTCAGGTGTTGCTGCTTCTGCTGGTCCAAGGGCCGCACTTTGAAGAACAGGGTCTACGAGGCAATCATGCAATATCTTTCACCTTATTTATTCTTGGTTGCCATGTTTTATCTGCCTTAGAGGATCTCTCCCCTGGGACCACAGCAGGGGAACGTGACTGGGAAACAAGACCTGACTTCTCCAGTGAGGTCCTCCAGCTGGTGAGGCGCTTACCCTAGATACCCTGTGCTCATTTGGTCTTAGGTCAGGTGACAGGACTCATTCTAAGAAACATTGCCCAGTGAGGTGAGCTTATCCTTGGAAGCCAATGAGAGCACAGGAGTGAAATGCCCTTGCTATTTCGAAAAAGTTCCTTTTTCTATCATGTACTATAGTCATGAGGATGATTATAGAATGTTCCTGTGTAGGTAAAGCAACTTTGCTATTTTCTCTGGTTCTGAACAAAAATCAACAGTGAGCTCTTTCTCTTTGTTTTGGACAAAGGGTGGAATTGCACTCTGACGTTCAGAAACTTTAACCGGACCCCAGGCTTCTCATCTGACTTCCCTCATCTCTGTCTTTGGAATTGTCTTTAAAATAATCCTTTTCCTCTTGGGGCACAGACCCACACTGATCAGGGCCTGCCTCAAGTGAAGCTCAGAGCAGCAGCTCCTTCATGCTCTCCATGTTGCTGTGGGCATCCACCTTCAAACTTCAAAATGTGTTGTACTTAGGACAGGGGCGGCCGCTTGGAGGTCTCACTCTCTCATGCTTCTGGATTCCACAAGTTTAATCCTGCTGAATTCTGACCCTAGAAATTATGTAACTTCAGTCCCAGTGGGATCTTCTGGTCATCCTTGATGTACACACAATGAATGACACAAGTCACCTTGAGCATCCTGAAATGGGCTTTGCATCTGCACCAGCGGCTGCTACTTAGCAACTCCAGGTGGGAGGTGAAAATCAATTGTATACTGCCCCATTTACTCCCAGGTTTCAATCATTCTATCAAGTGTTATAAGAGTAAGGGAGAAAACTATTTTTATAGACCACCTGTGTACTAGTTGAGATAGATTTTAGATGCATTGAAATTTATCAATGTAGTGAGGTTTAGAATTACACAGGAACTCCTGTGGGCAGTGTCTGTGCTAACAAGGACATAAGTAGGCACCTAAAAGTTTGGAAAGAACTCTAAGTAATGCTTTAGGAACTCAGCTGCCCTCCCACCGATGTCCTCAGAGTTGGAGACATGACTGAAAGTAGTTAGAGGTAGTCTAACTACTAAAGAGAAAAAGAAACCAGAATCTGAGACTTTGTCAAGTGCAGTTCTGAGTATTAGCTGTTGGATGTCAAGTATGACAAATTGTGCTTATCCAAGTGCCAGGAGAGAGCCTAGGAAACTGCCACTGCACAACCTCACAGTGGCATATGGAGGTTCCCTAGGGTCGGGGGAGGGGGAGGGATGCCCCTTGCTATGCAAGTGCAGGAGCCTAGGAGGATCATAGGTTTGGAAACTGTCAGTTACTGAGTTGACAAGATGACAGCTATCTTTGCAGCAAACTAGTTCAGTGACTACTCTGAAGCTACATTCGGGTTCCTTCACCTCCTAGCTGTGTCATTTTGAGTATTTCTTTGATCCTTGATACTTGTCTGTAACAAGGGATTATTAAGGGAGTATTTAATAAGTTAAAAATGTATGAAGGGTATAACATAGAGTCTGGCATGGGGCAATTGCTTAATAAATACTAGTGGTTGTTTTTGTTGTTTTAGTTATTTTTTATAAAGATTAAATACTAGCTACTATTGGCTATTATGGGCAATAAATTATTATGTTGCTTCATAGAATAAAACCCTAAACCTCCAAACTTACTAATGAAAGAGACTCTGCCCTCAGGAAGGAACAGCTGAATGAAAGGTGTTACTCTACCCAGATATTTCTTGCCCCTGAGCTCACCTCTTCCATCACTTTCACCCCTGGCAGGAGTAGAATAAGGATATTGCTTGTACCTTCAATACCTGAGCTAAGAGTAAATACAAAAGCTTTCTTATTCCTCTCAGCAGAGACAGTATAACTTGTGAAAATGTCACTACAGGAATAACAAAGGGGAAATTAAGAGAAAAATCAAGAAATAAAAAAATTATCCTAAAAAACGAATATTCATTCTATTTGCAGCTTTTAATTCTTGTCATTCATGAGCTATCATAAACAGAGGTCTTTCTGCTGAGATTCCTCATTTTTGGCCTGTCTTCCCCTTAAGCCTTATCTCCCTAAAGTCTTTTGCTACTTATCTAGACAGTTTCTCCCACCTCTCGGGGCTTCCTCTCCAAACCCCTCTCTTTATTCTGTGCTGTTTCTCTGTGTCAGTGACCTCTACTGCAATGATATGATGCAATTCCACTGTGCACCACAAAATAAGTGTATCATATCATAGCACAACACCAAAGCCTTGGAGATTATAATGCCAGGTTTAACAGGCACAATAGCCATGTTGTTTCCTCAGAGAAGCCCATTGGCTTTTCTTTTAGATAATTTCCTAAATTGCTTGAAGAAAATAGTTGTTATAATGTACTAGAGTCCTGGTGCACAAAATTCATGCACAAGGGTGGGAGGGGGATCCTCTCAGCCCAGCCTGCACCCTATCCTATCCTGGACCCACTGGGGGATATCTGACTGCCAGTTTAGGCCCGATTCTAAGGATCGGGCCTAAACTGGCAGTCGGACATCCCTCTCACAATCCTGGACCATTGACTCCTAATCACTCACCTGCTTGCCTGCCTGGTTGCCCCTAACTGCCCCTTGCTGCTTGCGTGATCACCCCTCACTGCCTCTGCATGTTGGCTGATTGCCTCTAATTGTCCCCTAGCTGGCCTGGTTACCCTCGAACTGCCCCCAACTGCTGGCCAGTTCACTCCCAATTGCCCCCCCCTGTTGGCCTGGTCACTCCTAACTTTCTCCCCCCACTGGCCTGGTTGCCCCCAACTGCCCTTCTGCTGGCCTGGTCACCCCCAACCCCCTGCCAGTCCGGTTGCCCCTAACTGCCCACCCCCCACTGGCCTGGTCACCCCTTACTGGCACCCTTGCTGGCCAGGTTGCCCTATGCAGCCTGTTGTTCAGTTGTTTAGTCATCCCTCACTAACCCCCCTGCCAGCCTGGTCATCCCAGGCAGCTTGCTTGTTCAGTCTTTTGGTTGTCCCTTACTAACCTCAGTAGGGCCCCCCACCCTGAAGAAGTAGTGGCCAGCCTGAAAATGGCCCTCATCCCCTCATCCAGGCTGGCCAAAACCCCCTGGGAGGAGGGTTCCCACTGGGGGCTTGGCCAACCTGCAAACAGCCAGCAGCCCCTCACCAAGGCTGGCCAGGCACCCCAGCAGGACCGCTTCCCCAACCTGAAGGGGCTGTGATCAGCCTTCAAACATCCCTCAGCCCCTCACCCAGGCTGGCCACAACCGCATGGAGTGAGGGTCCCCACCGGGGGGCTTGGCCAGCTTGCAAATAGCCATCAGCCACTTATCCAGGCTGGCCAGGCATCCCAGTGGGAATCCCCACCCTGAAAGGGGTGTGGCTGGCCTGAAAACAGCTCTCAATCCCTCACCCAGGCTGGCCAGGCACTGGAGCAGGACCCACACCCTGATCTGGGACACCCTTCAGGGCAAACCAACTGGCCCCCACTCATACACCAGGCCTCTATCCTATATAATAAAAGGGTAATATGCAAATTGACCCTAACAGCAGAACCACTGGGAATTTCTGGTCACTATGACACACACTGACCACCAGGGGACAGATGTTCAATGCAGAAACTGCCTCCTGGTGGTCAGTGCACTCCCAGGGAAGCTCTACTCAGACACAAGCCAGGCTGATGGCTGCTAGCACAATGGTGGGGGTGGGAGCCTCTTCCACCTCCTCAGAAGCGCTAAGGATGTCTGACTGAAGCTTAGGCCTGCTCCCTGCTGGCAAGTGGACATCCCCTGAGGGCTCCTGGGCTGCTTTAGGGATGTCTGACTATCAATTTAAGCCTGATATCCTGGAGAGCAGGCCTAAGCCAGCAGGTGGACATCCCCCGAGAGGTCCCAGACTGCAAGAGGGCACAGGCCGGGCTGATGGACCCCTCCCCGAGTGCACAAATTTTTGTATACCAGGCCTCTAGTGTTCCTATAATTGGCATAACTTTCTGTAACTCTCCTATTTCATTGAGTACTTTTGAATGGGACTGTCAACCTCTCCCCAATACTCTAATTTTTGCCTTCATCTTAACTTCCACTTTACTCAATTTTAGCCTCCCACTCCCAAACCTACATCCTATATTTTTAATGGCCTAGAACTTTGGCACAGCTTTTTAGCCTAGGCTTTTACACTGAAACAGTGTATATCCAAATTGTTTGTCCAGATGTTAACCTTTCCTGCCATCTGTCTGAGAACAATTATTCTGCTTGGAGGTTGCAAACATTGTGCAAGCTTAAATAAATGAAAGTAACATCTCCAAAGTAATCAACTTCCACATTATATTTGAAGATGTGATAATATTTATTATAAACAAAATAGGCTCATTTTTACAAGTAGCTCTTAGAGAAAATAATTTCTTAAGGCCCGTCAAAATTTATGTATCATAATTTTCTTCTTATTTTACATACTGGTTTTATACTCTGTAGAGAATAAAAACACCAGTAAAACCAAGTATGTATGTTCTTATTCTGCCTGTCACATCTGGGATGAGGAAATATCTAAGTGAATTACTATATGCTGAAAGGTTATATTCTATACGTGCACATTATGAAGGCAACTTAAAGCATCTTTCCATAGTATAAATATTCATGTCTACAAACAGTGTGTGTGTGTGTATGACTGCATAATGTCTTCTAAACACACACACACACACACACACACACACACACACACACACACACACACCCCTGCAGAACAAATCACATTTTGGAAAGAATCTCTTTTGAATGCTCTAGAGGAGTAACAAAGAAGGCTGGCCTCTTCCTGAGCAATGTGCCTTCTTGTTCCTGGGCTCCCTTAATGTAACATGCTACTTTGAAGTAATGCAGCCTTAGTTTCACTCAGTCCTGCTCTACTGCCCACCTCCTTATGGGCAACGGTCACAGAGGGATTTTGGCTTCAAACTTGAAAAGTTACACAGGAAGAGGAATAGGTTTGTTTGATGGCTCTACTGTTTATTTGTCTGTCTCTAGGCAGGTCTTTAGCTTTTGTAAGTGATGAGCTTATTAAGGGTCTGCTTTTTCAAAGTCTCCCAAGAAATTCTTTCTGTCTCTTTACCATTCTTCACTCAGTATGTAACTGTAAAGCAGTCTCTATTTAGCCAAGCTTCTGGTTATGTCCGGCTGTTTCCTACATTTTAGTCTACACATCAGTTATAGTTTGTTGCTCCAGTATGTAATTCACACAGTTCCTTCTTCTTCCTATATATTATTTTTGGAATAGGTTGAGAAGGATTATTATTAATTCTTCTTTAAATGTTTGGTAGAATTCACTGGTGAAGCCATCTGTTCCTGAACTTTTTGTTGGGTGACTTTCAATATTGATTCAGTCTCCTTACTAGTAATCAGTCTGCTCAGAATTTCTCTTTTTTTCCTGATTCAGTCTTGGTAAATTGTATATTTTTAGGATTTTACCCATTTTTTCTAGGTTGTCCAATTTGTTGGCATACAAATGGTCATACAAGTTTCTTATGCTCTTTTGTACTTCTCTAGTATGAGTTGTAACATCTGCTCTTTCATCTTTGATTTTGAGTCCTCTTTCTTTTTTATCCCTTGTGGGTCTCTTTAAAGGTTCATCAAATTTGTTTCTCCTTTCCACAATTAAGTTATTAATTTCATTGATCTTTTTTATCTCTTTTAGTCTCTTTCATTTATTTATATTTTTGTCTTTGTTTATCCTTTCTTCTACTATCTTTAAATTTTTTGTTCTTATTTTTCTAGTCCTTTGAAGCATAAAGGTGGGCTGTTTATTTGGGACATTTTTCTTATTTCTTGAGGTAGCTATTTATCCCTATGTACTTCCCTCTTAAAATTGCTTTTGCTGCATTTCATAAGTTTTAGTATGTTGTAATGCATTTTCATTTGTCTCAAGGTATTATTTGATTTCTCTTTTGATTTTTTTTTCTTCGATCCACTGGTCGGTTAGTATCATTTTGTTTAATCTTCACATATTTGTTAAATTGATTTGTAGTTTCATATAATTGTAGTTAATAAAGATGCTTGATATAATTTTAATCTTCTTAAATCTATTAAGACTTGTTTTGTGTCCTAACATATGATCTATCCTGGAGAATATTCCCTGTGCACTTGAGAAGAACATATATTCTGTTGCTATTGGACAGAATGTTATGTATATGGCTTTTAAATCCAGCTGGCCTGATGTGTTATTAAAGGCCAATATCTTTCCTAATTATCTGTCTGAAGATCCATTCATTGTGAAAGTGGGTATTAAACTCTCCCACTACTATTAAATTGCTCTTTATTTCTCTGTGGGAACCCTACTCAAGAATATGCCAATTTGAGTGTGAGGGCCCTGTCCATAGTGACTGGATGTTTAAGGCCAATTTGCCATATGCAGGTGCAAAAGCAAGGACCCAGCAATCTCACTGCATGCACTGTGCAGACATACCTTTCTATAACCCAAATATTGATGTCACTATTTGGCAAGAAGCCTCTTTTGTCTGAGCTAGTATAAGAGTGTGTAACTGAGCAGTCAGTGGGCCACTACTTTGTATGGATCCTATGTTTACTACGGCTGCTTTGTAAGCTACTTTGAAGAACTGTTTTGGCTAATGGTTCCTTGTTAGGAATGGCTAGTTGGTCTACAATAAAGTCTCTCTTATATGCCTATAACTGCTCACATCTCTGTCTAATACCCAGTGTCTGAGGCCCTGTACTCCAACAGTTGGCAAGTCAGCAAGATCAAGGAGGAACTTACTCCAACAACTGGAGCATCGAGTAGGTTCCAGGAGTAACTACTCTGACATTCTCTCATTAGGTTCATTAACATTTGCTGTATATATTTAGGTGTTCTTGTGTATGGCAGCAGCTGCAAACACTGGGGCACTAAACCATGGTGCAAGTTTCTTTCAAAGAGATGCTGATTACCCAGAGCAAAGCAGAAGAACATGCAAAAGTGAGACCCACTGTCTTCATTCCTGCAGAATATCTCAGGGGTTCATGAGGTGTGCCAATCAGAGACCTTCCCCTCAGGTCAGAGCTCCAAAACCAATAGACCAGCCTCATTTCACAGAGCAACTCAGGATGTGTAAGTAAGCCCTGATAGCTTTTTTTCTTTTTGGTAATACAAGTACCTGGCAAGGTTTATTTACAATTTACTTCCAAGCACATCCACTTCAAAGACATTGCTGGCCTTAAGACTAGATAACAAGCCAGGCTCAGTCCACCTCACTCCCCCTAGCTCATTAATTTTAGAATTCTTGATTGTTTTTTGATAACTGTCTTGTTTATTTTGTGTCCCTGTTATTTGGACATCTTGTTTTCTTTTGTTTTGTTTTTCTTTATTATGGTTTAACTTTCTGCTCCTAATTTTTAAATTCACCAATAAAGAGTATGCCCATGAAAGCCTAGGCCTCCACTCTTGACCCCAATAAAAGCAGAACTCCAGACCCATGCTCTCGCTCTCGCTCTCTCTCTACCTATGACCTCAAGGTATGGCCCCAGGTGTGCTGTAATTTCCAGGACTTGAAATTAATAAACCTTCTTTCCTTCAAAATCTCCTGATGGTAAATGCTGAAGGTGTCTTGCAACTATAATAAGAACCAGTCACAGCAGTGGTCATCACTGGGATGAGATCTTCGTAAAATGGGGTGTTTCAGATGGCTGTCTGAGCTTTGCCCTGAGGTAGTAGCTGTTAAAATCTCTCTCTAATTGTCATAGTCCCATAGGACTCAAGAGACACCCACTGCTCTCAGAGTCAGGCAATCAAGGATATTCCCTGGACTGTAGCCACCAAAGCTGAAAAGACATAAAAACCAGGGCACCAGACAGAAGTACAAGTAGCCCTTAGGCTATCCTGGCACTCTGGAGGCTGGCAGAAGGAGTGCATGACAATTCCATCCACCTTCCAAGATCTCTAGTGCTTACTTGAGATTTTCATTTTTTTCTTAATACAGGAATTAATTGTTATATTAGCATTGCTTTTGCTGCATTCCATAAATTTTATTATGTTGTATTTCCATTTGGTTTATTTCAATATTTTTTTAAATTTTTCTTTCTATTTTATCTTTACTCATTGTTTATTCAGGCATGCTTTGTTAGTTTCACATATTTGAGGATTTTGTGGCTTTCCTTCTGTAATTTAATTTTTAATTTATAGTGTTACTAAAAGCCCAGTGCACAGATTCATATACCAGTGGGGTCCCTCAGCCTGTCCTGTGGGGATCAAGCCAAAATGGGCTCTCTGACATCCCTTGAGGGGTCCCAGATCGCAAGAGGGCAGTTCTCTGGTGAGCATTCCAGAATTGGGCTCCCTCTTCTCTGGTCACCTCAGTCCAGTGTCTCCTGTATTGAGTGTCTACCCCCTGGTGGTCAGTGCACATCCTAGCTACTGGCTGGTCAGCTTGGTCACTTAGGCTTTTATATATATAGATGGTAGGAAAAAATACTTGGTATAATTTCAATCTTTTAAAACTGGCTAAGACTTACTTTGTGAACTAATATACGATCTGTCCTGGAGAATGTTCTCTTTGCAAAAGGATATATATTTTATTGCTATTGGATGCAATGTTCTGTATATGCCTGTTAGACTTATTTCTTGTAAATTAGATGCTAACTCCAATGTTTCATTTTTTTATTTTGTCTGCTGGTACTAATTATTTTGTAGTTGAGTTATATGAGTATTTTTAATATTTTGGATATTAACCCCTGATTAGGTACATAACTTGCAGCATTTGTTTTGTTGATGGTTGTCTTTTTATTTTGATGATGGTTTCTTTTATTGGGCAGAAGCTTTTTAGTTTGATGTAGTCCCATTTATTTATTTTGTGTCCCTGCCTTTGTAATTAGAACAACAAACTCACTGCTAAGACCAACATCAAGGAGCTTACTGCCTATTTTCTTCTATGAATTTTATGGTTTCATTAAGTCTTTAATCCACTTTGAATCAATTTTTTTTGTAGTATAAGTCAATGGTCTAGTTTCATACTGTTACATGTGGCTGTCCAGTTTTTTCCATCACTATTATAGAGATTGTCCTTTCTTTAACGTATGCTCTTACTTCCTTGGTTCTATATTACTTTTCCACATCATGTAAGTTTATTTCTGGGATCTCGATTTTGTTCCATTGATCTGTGTAAATATTTTTTTGCAAATTCCATACTGTTTTGATTACTATAGCTTTGTCACATTGTTTGTGGTAGTCTCTAAATTCTTTGTATTTTTGTGAAATAAAGCGTTACTTTTCTTTTATTCCTGATATTTATTTACTCTGTTTTTCTTGCTTAAAGTGCTGAAAGTGTGTTTGTTAATTTTATTTTCAAAGAAATGATTCTAGTTTCATTGATCTTTTCTGTAGTCATTTTGGTTTCTAGCTTATTTCTGTTCTGATCATTACTGTTTACTTCCTTTTAGTTTGGGCCTTTGTTTGTTCTTCTTTTTCTGGTTTATTAAGATATAATATTAAGATCATTTATTTGAATGTGTGTTTTCATTTCTTGAGGTGGATCTGTATTGCTATGAACTTCCTGCCTAGATCCACTTGTCTTACATCCTATATGTTTTAGTTTATCGTATTTATGTTTTAATTTATCTCTATATATCTTTGTATCTTCTTTGATTTATTTGATAATGCATTTTTTTGTTCAGTAGCATGATGTGTAATCTGCACCTTTAATGTGATTTTTCTCATTCCCTTATGGTAATTGATTTATAGTTTATGACATTCTGGTAGGACAATATCCTAGATATAATTTTAATCTTCTTGTATTGTGATTAGTTTTGTGGCCCATCATGTTATCTGTCCTAGAGAATGTTTCTTGTGCACTTGTGAAAAATGTATCTTCTGATGCTTTTGGAGTAAGTGTTTTGGATACGTCTATTAAATTCACCTGGCCTAATGTGTCATTTAAGGTACATATTTTCTTAATGATTTTCTCTCTGGATAATCTACTCATTGATATAAGTAAGATATTTACAGCTCCTACTATTACTTCATTAGTTTAATTTTATCTTCTTACATGTGTGAATATTTGCTTTATATATTTTGATGCTCTTCTGTTGGATGCGCATATAGCTGTAAGTGTTATTTTTAGTATAAGACAGGTATTTACTAGCCAGGCACACAGAAAAATGCAAGAAATAAAAACTTTTGCGTACTCTTTATTTTTTATCATTATGAAATTATCTACTTTGAGTTTAGATATAATTTTTAAAGTCTATTTTGTTTGATACAAATATAGCTACTCCAGCTTTCTTTACATTTCTATTTGCATGGAATATGTTTTATACTTTTTTTCTTTTTTTTTCTTTATTGCTTAAGGTATTACATATGTGTCCTTATCCCCTAGTTGCCCCCCAATCCCCCGCTCATACACTCACCTCCATGGTGCCTGTGTCTCTTGGTTGTGCTTATATGCATGCATACAAGTCCTTTGGTTGATCTCTCCACCTTACCCTCTTAACCTCACCCTCCCTTACCTTCCCTCTGAGGTTTGAGCATCTGATTGATACTTCTCTGTCTCTGGATCTGTTTTTTTTTTTTTTTTTTTTTCATCAGTTTATGTTGTTCATTATATTCTACAAATGGATATATATGATATTTATCTTTCTCTGACTGGCTTATTTCACTTAGCATAATGCTCTCCAGGTCCATCCATGCTGTTGAAAATAGTAGGAGTTCCTTCCTTTTACAGCAGCATAGTATTACATTGTGTAGATGTACCATGGTTTCTTAATTCACTCATCTGCTGATGGGCACATAGGAAAATTTTGCACTTTGTTATATAATTTTTTGTTTTGTTTCAAGCTTAAGGGAAATACAGATTTTGCTTAATAAAATAAATGTGTCAGGTAGTAGAAACTTTGTAATGCTTAAGTAGGCTGACTCAGGAATTGAGGGCTTCCTTCACCAGTACATTCCAATGTGCATTGAAGGACCACATGATGGGAGGGAGTAGGCAAGCAGAACCTAGTGGTCCAGAAGTTTTTAGCAACTCTTGCAGGATTATAGTGGATCCCTTTTTCTGGGGGAAACTTTGACGAGAAAAGCTAATGGTACCAACTACAGCTGCCAACACGGCATCTGGTTTCAAAGTCACCACGATTGCTCATTGTATCCCTTCTCTGCTAACCAATCTAATTCTCTTCACCTTGATTTTAGTAGTTGACTTCATCCCGTAGGGCACTGACAGTGGGCTGCCATGTGTCTTTTCAGGCTAATTTGTTGCTCTTGTCTATTTATCCTCCCAAATAAGCAAGGCAGTATCAAAAAGTGCCATAGTAATGACTTGAATGTCAAGTTGAAGTGTTTCCTTTGAAGCAATGTCTCAGCTGAACTGAGCAGGCTGTCTCCATACCCTGAGGACAGGCAGCTTCTGGGTCACATGTTGTAAATTATGACCAAAGTATCACACTGTCACAAGCTTGCTCCCTTGCATTCTTGGCTATAAAGTCATTTTTGTGGTTTGATGTGAGATTATGAGGGGCCTGGTGTTGGTGAAGCAGCACTCTATAAACCCTTATATAGTAGTGATATCAAAAGGGTCAACACATACCCAGAATATATGTATAATCTATTCATGTCAGAACTAACTGCTTACTCTCCAGTGAAAGAAGCCCTATATAAAACTTGCCACCATGTTGCCTGTTGGTTTTCTCCAGGAATGATGCCATATCAGGATTCAATGTTGGTCTCTGTTACCAGCAGACTGGACATTTGGGGCAATAGTATCTGTATTGGCCTTAGTAAGAAAGATCTTGTGTTTTCAGTCTCATCTAAAGCCAGTACTATCTCTGCCAGTGCTATCCTTCATTCATACACTCACCATGCCAGCACTTGAGTGGCAAATGACCAGAGTTGGCCGGTATCTTGTATACTTGATCATTAGTGTCTTCTCCAGAGTACAAACTTTCTAATGGAGAACTGACCTGAAATACGGGATTTAGAAGCCTGGCAAGGTTCTCTGGAGATTGTAAGAACTCACTACTAGAATGGCTTCTGGAAAGAAAAAAAAAAAAGTTTGGCGTAGCTCCATGAAGTTGAAATACTAGAACTACCATATGAGACAATGAAGGAAAGAGTTAAATTATTCTGAGAAGTGGCCTTATTGGGGTGGATATACTAAATAGTGCTTGAAATTCAGTGACACTTTTCTCTGTAGGCTTAGGCAGTGGTATTAGGGCTCACTGATAGGAGATAGAGTGAAAGAAAATAGCACTCAAGAAAAGATGCTTAACCATCAGAAGGCAGTAGACACAATTATTGTAATGAGCAACTGGGTGGTCATGAAAGGGGATTGAGTCACAGATGTATGGAGGTACTTTAAGGCACTCAGTGTTCCTGGGCACAGATTTTCTCCAGGTGAAGGAAGCAGCAGACTCCTTACATCCTGAATATCCTTGAAAAGATAACGGGCATGGATTTAATTCCCACCATTTGTGAATTTTAATAAAATCTGTCAAAATTCAGGAAGTCCTGTTTATTTTAGCTTTTGTGACCTGGAGACTCCTTCAAGTTATAAGTGTTAATGCTCCTAAAATATAAATACACTAGAGGCCCAGTGCATGAAATTTGTGCACTGGAGGGGGGGATGGTTCCTCAGCCCAGCCTGCCCACTCTCATATATTGGGAGCCCTCAGGAGGTGTCCTACTGATGGCTTAGGCCCGCTCCCTGCTCCCCTTAGGTAGTGGGCCTAAGCCACAGTCTGGCCTCCCTTTGTGGGAGGTGACCAGGCTAATCAGGGGAAGCCACAAGCCCCACCACCCCATTGCTGCAGCCACTGCCAGTCACCGCAGCCACCAAGGTGTTTTCATCGATACGGACTCCAGTCCCCTCACCATAAATAAATGACAACTTTTTTAAGGCATTTTCAAGATATGTCTTTCATAGGATATGACATTTCTTTCTTTCTTTTTTTTTAATCCTCACCTGAGGATATATTTCCATTGATCTTTAGAGAATGTGGAAGAGAAGGGAAAACAAAGAGAAACATCAAAGTGATAGGAACATTTTGATTGGTTGTCTCCTGCCTGTGCCCTGACCTGGGCTCCAGCCAGGGAGGAGCCTGCAACCTAGGTACATGCCCTTGGTCAGAATTGAACCCACACCCTGCAGTTAGCAGGCTGAGGCATTATGCACTGAGTCAAACCGGCTAGGGCAGGATATGACATTTCTTAGCCCTCCAGCAGTGGACCTTCATTTTTTTTTTTTTCTCCAGGAGTGTGGTGGAAAAGTCCTAGATTGCCTTTTTGGATTCTTATTACCCGAGTTACTAATAATATTACCAGTGGCATACAGGGAGCTTAGCCAATGAGTGGTCAGAAAAGATGTTTCCTCTGTAGTTCACTCCAATCACTGGCTCCACCCTTGCCCCTCCAGTCCCAGCTCCACCCCTGCCCAGGCCTGTAACCTTTGGCCAAGAATGCAGACCTGGGCAGAAGACCCCAAAACCCCTCCAATCACCGGTTTCACAGAGCCCAGGCCTCTGCAATCACCATCTCTGATCCTGCACCTGCCATTGCCAGCTCTGCCCTTGCCCCACTGGCAGCCTTTGGCCAAGGCTACAGGCTTGGGCAGGAGACCCCCAAGCCCTTGCCATCACCAGCTCCACCCTTGCCCCACTTCAGCCTTTGGCCAAGGCTACAGACCTTGGCAGAGGACCCCCAGGCTCCTGCTTTGCTGGCTCTGCCCATGCACAGACCCCTGTGATCACAATCTCTGCCCCTGCCCTGCTCTGTGGAGTCAAGGTCTCTGCAATCTCCGGCCTTGCCCCTTCCCAGGTCTGAGGCCTCTGACCCAGGCCTTATGCCTGGGTAGGGCACCCTCATACCCCTCTGATCACTGGCTCTGCCCCTTCCCCCTCTGATCACCAGCTCCACCCTTGCCCATGCCTGAGGCCTCTGGCAAAGGCCTCTGGCCTGGGCAAAGGACCCCCCAACCCCCTCTGGTTGCCTGTCCCACCCCTCAGGCCCCCCCACCTCCCTCACCACCTGCCTGGCTAACAGACCTGACTACTTCAATGGCAGGGCTAGCTGGACTGG
Organism: Murina feae; assembly: GCA_004026665.1. Lineage (NCBI taxonomy): Eukaryota > Metazoa > Chordata > Mammalia > Chiroptera > Vespertilionidae > Murina > Murina feae. The sequence continues at coordinate 63,388 of PVJC01004492.1, forward strand.
GTGCTGCCATCTTGTGGCTATGGGTGCTGCCATCTTGTGGCTAAGGGAGCAGCCATCTTTGTGATGGAATGATGTCTAATTTGCATATTACTCTTTTATTAGATAGGATGGTAAGAAAACATTACAGTCTTCCTGATGCCTTTGGGTGACTAGAGCCCATGCTGGGTTGTAGTCATTTGATATAAAATAAGTTTTATTATATTTTTGGATCTG
>PVJC01004493.1:0-63712 GCA_004026665.1 Murina feae
GGCTGTGCTGGAATGTGATTCTTAGAGACTGGGGAGGGGGGAGGGGGAGGGGGGGAGGGGGGTCCTGTTTGTTGGTTCTCCACATCTAGTGTTTGAGAGAAAGATTAGACTCCAGCTTCTGGGATAACATGGCTTCAAGCTCAGGAGCTCAGCACTTCCTACTTGTGTGGTCATGGAAATTCACTCAACCTCTGTGAGCCTCCCTTTCCTCTTTGGACAAGGATAGGGAATCTCGAGAGCCTCCTGGGGATGTTATAAGGGTTAAATGAGACAGCACCTTCAAAGCTCCCTGAAAAGAGCCTGGATGGTGGGGCTGAGGGACTTGGATGGGCCCTTTCATACCTGAGATTCTATAAGTAGGAAGAAATGCTTATCTGAACCCCGTGGGGAATTAAAAGCAGGGTCAGGAATCGGGTGAGAGGACGAAGAGGAGGACTTGAGGGGGAAAAGAAGCACAAGCTGAGGGCTGTGCATGGTGTTCTCTCTAAGATACTTCTCTGTTGTGGGTGCTGTCCTATGCATTGAGGGGTTCAGAACACACCGGTCTCTACCCACTGGATGCCAGTAGTCCTCCTACCCCTGTTGTGACAAGTACACCTTGGTGGGCAAAATTGTCCCCAGTTGAGAACCTCTGCTCTAAAACTAATTAAGCCTCCTAGTGAAACTGGAGTAATAATATAGTAATATCTGCCTTGTATGGTGGCAGTTAAAGATTGTCATTATTTGTAGTGTGTTTATTGAGCACTTACTATGTACCAATGACTGTGCTGATGCCTGACATGCATCAGCACTCCCAATCCTCTAGTCCATCCTGTTTGGCACTGCTCTCTTTATCTTTACTGTACAGATGAAGAAACTACAAAAGTCTCTCTCGTGCTCAAATTCAAATTCAACCAATGTCTTCCAAGTATCTGTGCCAGGACTCAAGGAGTTATTGCACACATATAATATCACTTGTTTCTGGGTGGATTCAGCTCATGGGAGTCACTAGGTAGAGACCAGAGAATGAAAAGAGGAGAGAGTCCAGGGCATTTCAGCAACTTCAGTAGCTGCTATGTCTCCTCTGTGGTTCCAGCTCCTCCCTTGAGGGTCTTGGCTCTGGCTGCCGGGCCAGACTTCCACCTGGTGGCCCAGACTCTGCAGCACGGTAGCACCAACTCCTCCCCCAACGGGGTGGCAGCATCTTCCTGCTATGGTTAATCATCAAGTTGCCTAAAATGCCCTTTTGACTTTTTGGCTTCTCCATCACCCATGTAACTAATGCCCTGTATTATATTCCCTCTTTTCAAAACTGGAGGGTTTTTAGCTTCTCTGATGGAACTGTGACTGCTCTACACAGGATTCAGTTTCCTAGGTCATCGTCTTAGATATCAAGCTGATGAGCTCTTGGCAATACACGGAGATCTCCCAAATATGAGGATAAATGTGTCTGATAGATGTATTAGTCAGGACTCTTTTGATGGCAAGTGACAGAAAACCCAACCCCAACTAGTTTAAGCAGAAAAGGAAATGGATTAGCTTATGTAACAAAACAGTTCTGGGGATAACTGGCTTCAAGCACAGTTCGATCCAGGGACTCCAATGCTATAGTCAGGATATCTCCATCTCTAGCTCTTACTTTTTTCTGTGTTAACTCCATTCTTAAGTAAGTTCTTCCACTATGTGACAAAGGATGGTTCCAGAAGCAACAAGACTATATCTTTCCAGCTTAACAACCCCAGCAGAAAGAGAGCCCTCTTTCTCAATATTTCCAACTAAGTTCCAGGGAGGATCCTCATTGATCATATGCCCATTCCTGAGCCACTTACTGTGGCCAGCAAGATGAGATACAGGGTTATGCCAGTGACTCCCCCCACCCTCCTTAGGCACAGAAATCAGTTCTGACCGTGGGAAAACAAGTTGGAGATTCTGAGCAGGCTGGCATGAATTCTGTGTCCACAAGTCTGGGAGATAATTTTTACCAGACCAGAGAGAATCTACAATTCCTAGAGTCTTGGTATCTTTAGGAACAGAGCGATTCTGTTGCCAAATGATCTCTTCCAGTTGGGGCATTAATGAAAACAGTGGGAAAGTTTGGTCCCCTCTCCTCCTGGGCCCCAGGGGCTCTGAAAGTCATTGCCTTCAATAGGATCCAGCTCAGAAATTAGCTCCAAAGTGCCTGCCACCTGAGCAGATTTGGGAAGAAAGCAGCAGTCCCAGGAGGCCGGGGTGCCATTGTGAAGGCACTAAAGGACGATGTACCTGGGGCAGCAGACATCAGGGGATCTGTGAGGCTCTGAGACCTCCACCTCCTCGTAAGTTCCTAAAATACCCTTGGAGAATTCGGGGGAGGCAGCCAGGGGACAGTTGTGGCTGAATGCATTATGGGAAGGATCATTCTCTTTGTTTCCCAGTCCCACAGCTCCCAGCTGGAAGTACAAAAATGAGGAAAGGAGGCAATAAAATGTGGTAACTTGGTATATGACTCCCAAGGGAAGAGGCAAATCCTACCTGCAGGAGTTTAGGAGAGCCTGGGAGGAAGGAGCAAGCTGGGTGGGGAAGGATGCTGTGGCCTAACCCAGGCAGAGGGGAGATGGGGAGGCAGACATTTCCTTCTGTCCCGTCACCATATGGTTCTTATGCTCTGTTCTAGGCCCTAGGGATGAAGCACCTAAGTCCTTGTTCTCATCGACCTTAATTTCTTGTGTGGGGAAACAGACAACACAGATATAAATTAATGTGGGGGGTAGTTGAAGCCTTATTTGTATCTTAGGTCATAGATGAGAAGCGCGCACTGGCAAAATAGTGCAGAAGTGGAAGTGTATCGAAATCAAACTTGGCTGATTTTCGCCTAAGGCTGGCAATGAAAGTGGAGAAGGAAGTCCCCAGGTTTTATGAGGTGGGCTCATGGAAAGTTGTGGTGAGGGAGATTTTTTCTGATTATCTCTGAAGAATAAAATAAGCCAGTACGAACTCACACATGACATAACTATCAGATTTTCTTCTGGTGCCAGGGGAGCTAATGAGAATGACGCTAAGGCCAGACGATGAAGCCAAAACCGTTTCCCTCTTTTCTGTCAGAGGGGAGTAAAACAGGACCAGGTGGCGAGTCCATCTGAACTGCCTGGACATTGGTGTCCTCTGGTGGCTGAAATATAAATTGCGTCAAAGTTAAGGATGGAATTAGGGTAAAATTAGCAGATGCTTGGGCTCAGGTCTTTAAATCTGCAGTAAGCAATGCAGAAGGTGAGAGGTTTTAGAACTTGTTCTGAAAGGCTAGACCACGCCAAGCGCGAGGACCCAGTATCCAGTTCTGAGACCAAAAGCATCCTTTCCAGAATCCTCTTTCGATATAATTTCGGATTCCCCGAACATCCTCACTTCCCGTTTATTTTCTCAGCCTGGTTCTCCAGTCTTCTAAACAGTTTTGTAAAAGATCCATCATCGCTCTGGTATAGCCCTTTTTGTCCCTTAAGTTAGTAAAAGTTAGTGTATTGATTAGGTTTGGCTGCGTACATCAAGAAAAAAACAAAAATAACGGCGACTTAAACAAGACAGGCAATTTTCTCTTTGTGAAAGTGTGCAAAGGTCAGCCGTCTATGGCTTTCAGAGAGCCCTCTTTCTCAATATTTCCAACCAAGTTCCAGGGAGGATTCTCATTGATCATATGCCCATTCCTGAGCCACTTACTGTGGCCAGCAAGCATGAATTCTGTGTTTTGATGAATTCCCGCATCCTTTTGTTTTGATGCTCCGGCTGCAGTTAGCACACTGCCTTGTGGTCTAAAACGGCTGCTCTACCTCCAGCCACTGTATCCACATTCTGGCCAGAAGGGAAGAGGAGAGGGTGAAGAATGATATGCCCCCTTTAAGGAGACCTACACATCTCATTTAGCACCTTGTGGCTAGAGCTTAATCACAAGATGACTCTTAGATGGGAGAAAGGCAGGGATGGTTAGTATTTCACTGAGTAGTTAGGCTTCTGGCTAAAAATCAGAGTTACGTTGCTCAAGAGGAAGGAAAGCATGACCATTGGGGTAGGCTACTAGAAATCTCTGCCTTGATCTGTCTCTGCTGCTGCTCAACCAAGAACCTCACATGGGCCATAACCAGTTTGGCTCAGTGGATAGAGCGTCGGCCTGCAGACTGAAAGGTCCCGGGTTTGATTCTGGTCAAGGGCATGTACCTTGGTTGCGGGCACATCCCCAGTAGGAGGTGCAGGAGGCAGCTGATCGATGTTTCTCCCTCATCGATGTTTCTAACTCTCTCTCTTCCTCTCTGTATAAAACCAATAAAATATAAGTAAAAGGAAAAAAAAAAAAGAACCTCACATGGAAGAGCCAGGCCAGGCTACAAGTCTGTAGCCACAACAGAACAAGGGACTCTGACCATACTCATCACATTGACCTACAGCTGGTTCCCCCAAAATTGATTTTCTCTAATTTCCTTTGTCAAATTATTTTGTGTTCATTTTCCGTTTGCACTGGATGCCCACCGGCACTCCCTTGACCCTAATTCTTCCATCTTTCTAATCTATTTTCTTTCCTACAGGCCCAGCCCGGTGTAGCCTCCACACCTTGATGCATGCTGTTCCTTCCACCGGCAAGGGCCCTCTTTCTTCCTCAGGCTTATCTAACGGTTAGTGTGGGGAGCATGTGGCATGCATGCTGGCTACCCTGTCTATGCGTGGGGGATGTCCCACTTTACAAATGGAAGATGGAACCAGACCTGATCTCAGGCCTCTCTTGCAGCCAGAGGCAGGCGGATGGCCTTGGCTTTGCCAATCAGTCATAACCAGACGGGCCTTCAATTTGGAAGTGAGTGACATGAAGAAAGCACACTTCAAATCCTTCTGGTGAGAGTAGCCGAGGGGCCTGCAGCTTTCAGGGACAGCTACAGAAGCCGAGTCCTAGCAAGTGTATCCCATACTCAGCACTGGCCATTGTGAGCAGACAGCCTGCACTCCAGGGTGGCGGCAGTGGGCCTTTCTGGGCACTCCAGCTGTTAAATGTGGACATCGCCTTTGGTTGTGGAGCCTCCAAAACCGACTCCCTGGCCCTCCTTCTTGGTATATTTTAATAAAACCCTTTTCTGCATAAGTGATCTAGAGTGAACCTGTTGTTTGCAATTCAACACTTGTCTGGAACACTCATTGTCTGGGTATTATTTTCCTGTGGCTGCTGTAATAAATTGCCTTAGTAGCTGAAATCAACAGCTTTATTATCTCACAGTTCTAGAGGTCAGAAGTCTAAAATGGGTCTCATTGGGCCAAATTCAAGGTGTCATGAGGGCTGTGTCCTTTCTGGAGGCGCCACAGGAGAATCTTTTTTCTTACCTATTCCAGAATCTAGAGTTGCCCACATGCCTTGGCTCATGGCCCCTTCCTGCATCCTCGAAATTAGCAATGGCATTGCTCCGACCTCTCCTGTCACATGTGCCTCTTCTGGCTCTGACTCTTCTGCCTCCCTTTTAAATTTATAAGAATCCTTGTTATTATATTCAGCCCAGCCAGATAGTCCAGAATAACCTTCCCATCCCAAGATCCTTAATGTAATCCCATCTGCAAAATCCCTCTTGCCATGTAAAGTAACGTTTTCACGGGTTCCGGGGATTAGGATGTGAATATCTTTGGGGAACCATCATTCTATCTCCAGTTGGATAGAATGTTCCCCAGAAGCATATCCTGAGACAATGATGTGGGTGCAAATGGCTTATTTGGGAAACACCAGTGGGAGAACAGGGAAGGGAAGGAAGCCACTATGGGGTTTGCCCTCAGGCTAGCGGTCACTGGGGACCTCTGAGAGACTGTAGAGCACACCCCAGAGCTGCAGATTTATCATTGGGCGGCTCTCCCACTTGTGTCAACCCACTGGCACTTCTGGTCTTCCCAAGTTTGGCCAAGCACATGTCTTTGGCAGAGAAACCACTGAGGCTAAAAGTCTGGCATATTTAAAACCAAAACAAGTTCCAAAGCAGCATGTGGCAGACGCTGTCAGTGCCCCAGCCATCTGCCCTGGGCACTCACCTATCCTGTCCTGCCTGGAGAAAGGCTGCTTCCCATAGGCCATGGGGCTCGGCCAGTCTGTGTGCAGGACACAGTCTCAATGTCCAAGTCCCCAGAAGCAGCCCGTAGGCCGAGATGGGTGGGGACTAAGCGAAGAACTACCCCAGTTCCCTCCTCCCTCACTGGGAGAACTCCAAGGCACGTCTACCCTGACTCTGGGTTGTCCAACGGGCTAGAGCCCCAGATGCCCTTAGTGGCCACTGGCTTGATGTCACACCTTTGCTGGCTGCATCCCTGCTCCCCTGCTGCCGTGTCCTGGGATCCCCTCCCAAACACACTCAAGCCCTTGTCTCAGGATCCTCTTCTCAGGACAAGCAAACTACAAAATCCCACACCGTGGTGCCTTAACTATTTACATCGAGCAAGTTCACATTTCTAGCGCAGTTGGGGCTCGAGTTTGGGCCTCATAGTTGGGAAAAGCCTCAAATGTAGACTTTGGAGAGTCTCCCCAAAGGAGGTTATGTACATCGCCATTGCATTCTGCTTGTGTGTGTGTGCGTGTGGCCACCGCAGACCTGCTGGCAGGAACCGAGGACGCTACGTTTGAGTTCTGCCTTAAAGTAAACACAGAAAGTAAACATGTTTCAAAGGGAACAGTGACACACAGAGGCCCTCTGGGAGCGGGCAGGTCATCCAGGATGGCCAGGCGCATAAAGAGTCTGTGTGCAGTGGGAAGAACCCATCGGGCAACGGGAAGGGCCAACGGCAGGCTCGGCCACAAGGGCCTCACATGATGCTGCATGTTACCAAGCTGAGACATTACTCAGAGGAAAGCAGGATCAGAGCAGACACTGCTAGTTGCCAACTTTACTACTTACGACCAGATTCCGCTGCAAGAGGTAGGGAAGAGAAATAAAAGGTGCTTATGCCTACCTCATGTAACAGTCAATCGGTAGGCACCCGGAATGTCAAGGCGCCAGGTGCCTCCTCTCTTGTTGCTCTGCTGAGGAGACTTCTGTGTCAAAGAGAGCCCTGAAGTCCAATGAGGCTGCTGGACATGGGGGGGGGGGGTAGGGGGAAGGGGTCGCTGGATAAAAAAATACAACGTATTCAGTTAAATTGCAATTATTTCTATTTCAGGTAAGCAGCAAATACTTTTAAAATATAACTCTGCCCCAATGATTGCACGAGACATACTTAGGCCAAAGAAAGTACTCATTGTTTACCTGAAATTCAAATTTAACTGCCGTAACAAATTACCTTACATGTAGTGGCTTAAAGCAACACAAATGTATTCTCTCACAGTTTTGGAGGTCAGAAGCGTCAAGCCATGTTTCTGGTGGAGGCACTAAGGGAGAACCCATTTCTCTGCCTTTTCCAGCTGTTAGAGGCTGCCTGTGTTCCTCAGCTTCTGGCCCCACAATCATTCCAACCTCTGCTCCGTCATCACATCTGGCTCTGACCCACCCGTGTCCCTCTTATAGGATCCTTGTGATTATATTGAGACTACTGGACAACCTAGAATAATTTCCCCATTTCCAAACCCTTAACCACAGCTACAAAACCCCTTTGCCCTCTAAGGTTTCTGGGGGTTAAGATGTGGAGATTTTTGGGAACCACTATTGTGGCTACCTTAGAAATAAAATGCACAAGTTGTCCTCCAAATAACTTGCTGGTTGAATGATTAAATCATGTGGACCCCAATCCAGCCACCTTCATTCTCTCATCCATAAAGTTACTAAGCACCTCCAATGTGCTCTGGGTATAGAACTATGAACGAGACAATGTCTCTACCTTCGTGGATGCACATTCTACCTGGAGAAAACAAGATGGCAAGTGAACAAACTCAGGTGAAAACAGACCTTTCCTTTAAAAGGTGGAACCTAATTCTTCTCTCCCTGAGTGTGGACTGAACTTGTCATTCATTTCTAAAGCAACTATACATAAATGGAGGGAAAACTGTATTGTGTCTGGAAGTTTACCAACTTTTGTTCACCATTTCAAAACCACGTCACCACCATTTATGCCAAACATGATTGGTTGAGTCACCAAAACAGCACCACATCTGTCTGGTAAGCCACTTCAGAAACTAAGTCATCAAAATCACTGTGGCCTCCTATGATCGCTCTCTCTCTTTTTCTCTTGGGTCACTCACTGTGGGGAAAGTGAGATGCTGCGTCAGGAACACGCGCAGCAGCCCTGCGGAGGGGTGAAGAACTGGGGTCTCCAACAGCCCTGCGAGGGAGCCACTTGTGAGTGGCTCCTCCAGCTCCGGGCAGCCTTCTGATGGCCGTGGCCCCAGCTGACAGTTTGACTGCAACTTCATGAGAGATCCTGAGTCAGAACCAACCTAGCTGCTCCCAAACTCCTGACCCACGGAAATGATGAGATCATAAATGTTTCCTTTCAAGCCACAAAGTGTTCAGGTAATGTGTTATGCAACAAAAGATAGCTGGTACACAGATACACACACACCACCATTTCAAATTAAATTTAGTGCAACAAGTAAATCAAGATGATGTGGAAACAAGTCATGGAAGCAGGGGTGACAAGACTGGGAAGTTAGTGACAGCTTCCCTTGCCAGTGACCTTGAGCTTCAAACAGAATGGTGGGAAGGAGCCAGGCAGCAGGGCTTTCCAACTCCAACAGACACCACACACCCGTTTTTATAGCCACTAGGTCTCCATTAACTATTCAAAACTGAAATCCACAGGCAATTAAATCTTCCTACACACATAATTTTTTTTAAAAGATGACATAACAAAGATGAAACAAAAGGAAAGTAATGTGTAATTTGCAAATTTTATTATGATGCATAAGTGCTCAGACACGATTACTCTAAGGGATACAATAAAGCAGCCTGATGCAGGAACCTAAAAAGGAGAATCCCTTGAATGGTGACAGCTACAAAGCAGACTTACCAGGGTGCTGTGGTGGCAACTCAAATACCATGGCTGGAATAAATGGCAGTGATGTGGTTTCGAAATGGTGAACAACACAGTTTTCCCTTGAATTACAATAATAGCTGCATTCCTGGAAAATTCCATAGATATTAAAACAGGATGGGAAGTGCTTTGTGTTTATATGTAAAGCAAATGTAGGTTGTAGGTTTAGATCATTCTGAATAGGTTTCTCCCCTACAGGGATGTCTAGTCCAGCCATATGAGACACGTGTAAATCTTTGCCATTTGGGATTGTCCCACTCTCTACAGGATGTTGTCAAGCATTCTGCTCTCCCCCTACCCCATTATAACAATAAAATTACTCCCCCCACAAAATTTCAACATGCCCTGGGGGGTCGCACTGCCCTCATTGAGATGCACTGATTGAGAGGAACAGAGATGCTTCAGCCAAGCCCTTGATGGAAACAAAAAGGGAATCCAGTGTGGCTGGAGAGTCCTGGGAAGGAAGAGAAGGGGAGAGAGAGGTTCAGGCAGAGAATTCAGCCAAGGTGAGCTACAGGTATCCCCCGCTTTTCAAAAGTTCGCGCTCCTCGGCTTGGCTTTTACTAGTACAAAAGACCTACACTGGTGCCTGTTTTCCTTAACCAAAAGAAGTCTGAAAAGCAAAATGGGAGCCATTCTAGAAGCAGTGCACACCCTGAGCAGTGAAAGTGACACCACCAAGCTCCTTCCCCGGGAACCACATGCAGCAAGCAGCTTCACATCAAGCCCCAGGGCTTTGAACTGTGGCTGTGAGCATCTGTGTTTCACCCTCATTTATTTCATGCATCCATCACCAAGATGTATCCCAAGGTATCAGAAAAGCCTCAGAGAGCTCTAAGTGTGTTCTGCTTAGAGTAAAACTGGACATAAGTGTTTTGATTGCGGTGAATGAAATAAAGGCATTGAACTTGCTGTGTTCACCATTCATCCCACTTACAGAGAGAGCATCTTGAAAGCTGCTGAAGTTACTGCTGGTTCTGCTATCAGCAAAGGGGTTTCCGTTAGCCAGCGTCGAGTAATAGATAAAATGGCAAGTCTATAGCTTGAGCGGATTGACGGGTGCACAACATGTGGTGTTCTGCTAAGTTATCCGGGAACACTCAAAAAATGTCCCATATAGCCCTGACCGGTTTGGCTCAGTGGATAGAGTGTCGGCCTTCGGACTCAAGGGTCCCAGGTTTGATTCCGGTCAAGGGCATGTACCTTGGTTGCAGGCTCACCCCCTGTGGGGAGTGTACTGGAGGCAGCTGATCAATGTTTCTCTCTCATTGATGTTTCTAACTCTCTGTCCTTCTCCCTTCCTCTCTGTAAAAAATCAATAAAATATATATTTTTTAAAATGTCCCATATACATTAATGGTAATTGCTTCTTTGCCTTATGCCATTTCAGCTTACAAAAGGTTTTGTAGGAACGTTCTAATTCCAGCTAGCAGGAGAAACTTTCCCTTAGATTCACTTCCAAGGGCACTGGGGAGTTGTGTAGGGTTTTCAGCAGGGAGTGATATAGGCCGACCTTGTTGGGGGTGGGCGTGGGGGCTCAAAACTTCTGTTACTCAGGATTGCACTGCACTTCTCGGAGAGTTTCACACATTCAAGCACTAATTCATTCAACACGTAAGGATTAAGGGGTGTCTCATGCTGAGTAACAAACTACTCCAAAATGTAGTGGCTTAAAAGAACAATCATTAGTTGTTTTCTGCTACTCTGTGGGTTGGCTGGGCAGTTCTGCTGGTTTCACCAGGGTTACCGAAGCTGCTTTATTCAGCGGGTGGGTCAGCTGCAATGCTGGGCCTCTTTCTCCATGTACTCTTTCTTTCAGATGCTTCCTGAGCATCCAACACTTCTTGATGCCCACACACAGCCTCACTTCTACCACATTCTATTGGTTACGGCAAGTCACAAGGCCACCCCAAGAGGGTAAAGAAACAGACTCCACTTTTTAACAGGAAGAGCTATAAAGCCACATTTACAGCAATGGAATTCAGGTCCATGAACCTGGCTCTGGACCAGGCCCTGGGGATACAGTCTGCCCTTCTGTGGCCTATATCTGGCAGACCACAAACAAGTCAAGTTAAAAAGGTCAGAAAATGCAATGAACACACCAAGTAGGGAAAGAGGGGCTATTTTATTTATTTTTAATTTTTTTAAGTTCATGTGGCTTTGCACTTTTTAAAAATATATATGCTTTTATTGATTTAGAAAGGAAAGGAGAGGGAAAGAGAGAAACACCATCATTCATCTGCCTCCTGCATGCCTCCCACTGGGGATGGAGTCTGTAACTTGAGCATGCGCTGCCCTGGGGATCCAGTCTGTAACCTGAGCCTGAGCCCTAAAGGGGAATTGAAAGGGTGACCTCGCCATGCTCCAGAGGAAGCTTAAACAACTGAGCCACACCGCCAGGGGGAGAGGTGGCTATTTAAACAGGGTGGTCAGGAAGGGCCTCCATGAGATGTCTGAACTGAGACCTGAGCATTTGAACATGCCTGCATGGGAAGTTTCTGCCTTTTCCAAGAAAGACATGTTCTTGCACGAGCCCAAAGCTCCATGGCTCCACTTGGGAGAGGATGGCAGTGTAAAAGAAAGGGCTCCAAGGGACATCGCCAATGGGGTGGAGGGAAGGAGCCCTAGGGCCTCAGTATCTGTCTTCTTACACTCATTTGCAGCTATATAACACCGGCGATCTCTGCTTCTGTCAGACATCACCCCCAAGGCCCCTGCCCTGGTGAAATGCACCGTGAGGAACAGTTTATGAAAATACACGGATGCACTCCAGAGGGCTATGCACCTGGGGTGGCTCTTCCTGGCTGCACTGTGCACAGGGGTGGCACTAGATGCACAGTTCTCCATAGGAGATGCCAGGAGTCAGCTCTGCTGCGCAGACAGGAGGCTTGTGCGGAAGGTGTGTGTCTTGCCAACAGCATGTAGAAATCCCGTTTTGGAGAGTGTACATGAATACCTGTCTCTCTTTCCCTCTCTGCCTTCCCTTCACTTCTCCTTCCCACCCACTCACCAACCCATTCATTTCCTTTTCTCTCGCCATCACCCACCGTGCTTTCTTTCTACCCTTTCTCACCTCCTCCCACACCCTTGTCCTAACTTCCCCCTCCCACCTTTATCCCTCTCAACTCCTCTTTTCTTCCTTCTTCTCTGCTCTTCTCCTAAACTCTCCTCTCCTCACCTCCTCCCTGCCTTCAACCCTTCCCTTCCCCTCACCCCATCTCCACCTCTCCCCCTACTTCTCCTACCTTCATGCCTCCCCTCATCTCTGACCACCACCCCTCCTCTCCGACTCCCGTGGCTGCCTCTCTCTCCTGCTCCTCTTGCCTCTCACCTCGCTCACTCTCTGTCCAACCCTCTTTTTCCCCAAACTTTCCCCCTTCCCTCCTCTTCTCCTCATCTCTCCTCCCCCTAACTCCACCCTCACGGTCCTCGCCGCCTCCCCACCTCCTTTCCTATCACCCACCACACCACCTCTCCGTCCTTCACCTCCTCTCTTCTGCCCTCGGGTCCCTACCGGCCTTGGCCCACTTCCACTCGCCGCCCCACCTTCTTTTGTCCTGCCTGCCTTCCCCCACCTTTGCCCCGCCCCGTCGGCCACTGGCCCCGCCCCTCCTCGGCCACTGGCCCCGCCCCGCCCCGCCCCAGCCGTAGGCCCCGCCTAGCCGGGGTCACGGGGTCGGCGAACGCGCGGCGGCCGCAGCGGCTCCGCCAGTCACGTGGTCACGTGACGCGCTCCAACATGGCGGCGCTGTGGGGCCGCGATGTCGCTTCCTGACGGGGCGGCACGGACGGACGCGGCGGGTGCCGGGCGGGACGCCGGGCCCGCAGCCTCGTTCGCCCGCTCGCTCGTGCCGCCAGCCCGCGGGGCTCCCAGCCCCCGCCGGGCTGGTGCCATGCAGGAGAGCCAGACCAAGAGCATGTTCGTGTCCCGGGCCCTGGAGAAGATCCTCGCCGACAAGGAGGCGAAGCGGCCCCAGCACTCCCAGCTGCGCAGGGCCTGCCAGGTGGCGCTCGGTGGGTGAGCCGCCCCGGCCCGCGCCGGCCTCCCCGTCGGCCGTTACCCCCCTCGCCCTCAGCCGGCCTCCTGGGCTCCCCCTGCCCGAACCGAGTCCCACCCCGCCGTCCTCCTTCAGTACTTCGGGGAGACGGATGCTCTGGCGCCTCGGGACCGGCCCAAGGTCACCCCGCAAGTTGTGGTGACCGCCGCGGCCGGCTCTCCAGCCTCCAGGCTTAGGCACTCGCCTCGGCGTCCTGTTTCCTGGTTCACCCCTCACCCCTCATTCCCACCCCCACCCTTCACCCTTCAACCCTCACCCGTCACCCCCTCCCCTCACCCCTCACCCCTCTCGCAAGTAGTCCTGCCTGAAGGGTGTGCGCCCGGAGCAGGTGGGAAGGGCTGGTGTGGGGAACCCCGGCGGCTTGCTGTGGACGTGCGGGTTGGAGACCGGCTTCCTGTCCCCTGGGGGTCCCCCAGCTCCCGCCCCGGAGGACATGGAGAGGGCTGTCCTGCGCCTCCCAGGTACGGGGCGGCCGAGGCGAGGTCCGGGCGGCCGGCTCCCGGAGAGGGTCTGCCATTCGCTCCCGGACCCCTGCACCTGCCGCCGCGCCTGGCGCACAGCGGACACGGATTGGACAGGCCCCTAGTTACGGAAGGAGGGGCGGACGCGGACTCAGCACTGATTAAAACCTTAGTGGTCAATTCCAACGCCAACACCCAATTTTTCAGTTTAAAGCAACACATATTCGTCTCATGCCCACTGAACCCTGCGCTGTGATGGGCACGGAGGACGCAGTGGGGGGAACAAGTCAGACAAGCTACTGGCCCTTTTAAGGAGCTTATGCTCTAACAGGGGAGAGGAAATAAGTAAATAATATTAATGAGACACCTTTGGATACTAATAAGTACTCTCGTAGAAATAAGAGAGCAAGATGTGGTAACAAAGGAGTGCTTTTGGTAAGGTGCCGGGGAAGTGATCCTTTCTGAGGGGGTGACATTGGAACTGAACGGTGAAGGCAAGAAAGCATCCACGTGGAGTTTGGGCGACGAGGGTTCTGGGCGCTGGAGGATCAATAGGGTTGGCTAGATCTGGCCTCCCTGCCTCTGGTTTGGGATATGTAAAAAGACCTGTTTTTCCTAGCAAATTGCGTAAATGGAAAGTTTTCTTCCCTGCAGAGGTTGAGATTGCCATCACCTTTCTCACTTTATCTGGTTCAAGGTACAGTGCTGAGATTCTTCTCTGGGGGCCTGGGAGTGGGCTTGTGAGCTTTGCACTCCTCTGGGCAGAGGTCCGCGGCTTTCATCAGATTCCATCGCGGTCTGAAACTCCCTCAAGGGTCAAGAACTATTGACATAGAGGTTGCTGTTGCTTAGATAATCTGGGAGGAATTGACTGAGATTTAGACTTGTAAAGCTTTTCTGTTCAGAAAACCAAGGCTGCGCATTGGATGTCGTTTTATCAGGAATGCTCGATGATAAGCACTACAAAGCATTGTGTTAGTTCGGCCAAAAGCCTGGTACTTATAACTCTCCTTGGAAATCTGCCTGGATTCTATCCTCTCAACTATTACATTTAAGTGTATTGTCACACACGATTCAAAATAGTTATTTGGCAGAAAAGTCTCCATTCCTTCCTCAGAAAACAACATGTAATTTTCACCAAATTGTATATCACAGTCTTGGAACCTACTTAGAAAATGGATCATAAAGGGCCATAACATTGAGAGCTTATTAGATGTTTTTTGGATCATACCTTTCTTCGGAAGTTCAGATTTTTCCAACCCAAATTGTGGAATGCACATTCAGTGTGTTAGTAGTGAATGTAAGAAATAGCCTGTAAAGGAAGTGATTCGACCATAGGTTCAATGGATAGCAAGTTGACATAGTGGCTCATCGTCATAAAATTGAGTAATAGGATCTATAGGAAGGAGACCTACGCTTAGTGTTGAGTTGAACCAGCTATCTTGTTTAAGAGAATAATTATGTGTTATTGCTGTTAAGTAAAAATGACTGTTTTACTTATAAATAGTAGAAAACATACAGCAAAATGCCTAATGAGATTTCACTCTGCATCTCAAGACACAGTCCTCTTTCCAGTAAAAGTAGCCACAGTGAGCCTGTGTATAAGAAGGGTTGCAGTGTAGCTAGTATTTTAGAGGTTACCATGTGTGGATTATCATTAATTTTTGATAAGAGGAACGCTAAATGGCTACTCAAAGTTGAAATGCTTGGATGAGAAGAGCACTTAACAGGAAGCAGCCTCTGTGATATGAGTCTGATTGTAGCTTGTCAGGGAGAGGGGCTGCTGGATAGGGATTAGGAGTGTGTGCTCTAGACTCAAGACCGGGGGTTTCCTTGCTTTCCACTTGTTTGTGATCTTGGAGAGATCTACCTTCCTCATAGGATCATTATAAAGTTAGTTGACATGTGCAAAGAACTTGGCATGTAGTAGGTGCTCTGTAAAGGCTTACTGCTATTACTTATGTTTATTATTTTAAGCTACAAACCAGAGAAACTATAAGTGCTCTGGCTTAATGTAGTATATTAACCTACATTGGTTCCTCATTCAGCAGTGACTTTTTGCTTTATTTGGTTTGTAGATGCAATAAATAAGAATTTAATTACATAACAAAAAAGACTGTTTATTGCTAAATAAACACAGTGAAGATGGGGTGGCTGTCTCTTGTAAAAACAATGCTCAAGATGGAAAACGTTTGGAGTAATCGCACTGATTCATCTCCACTAAATGCCAAATGCACAGATAAGAGACTCCCAAGTAGGGGTTGTGTCCGTCCAACCTTTATCTGGAGAAATCAGAAGAGCCTGTGAGAGTATTCATCACCCCAAGGACATTGTGGCTCTTTACCATAACAAATTTTTGACCTATAAGTAATCTTGAACCTTTCAGCCTCCTGTTGGGTAACATAATTATATCATTAAACCTCCATTTCATGTCTTATTTAAGAGCCATTTTTCCCCATGATCTCTCCTTACATTTCTGGTTTGTTTGTTGTTGTTTTTTAATATATTTTATTGATTTTTTTACAGAGGAAGGGAGAGGGATAGAGAGAGTTAGAAACATCGATGAGAGAGAAACATTGATCAGCTGCCTCCTGCACACCTCCTACTGGGGATGTGCCTGCAACCAAGGTACATGCCCTTGACCGGAATCAAACCCGGGACCTTTCAGTCTGCGGGCCGACACTCTATCCACTGAGCCAAACTGGTCAGGGCTATTTCTGGTTGTTGTTTTTTTAATCCTCACTCTAGGATATGCTTATTGATTTTGAAGAAGATTGAGAGAGAACTATCAATCAATTGCCTTCCTTACATGCCCTGACCAGGATTGAACCTGCAACCTAGGAATATACCCTGACTTGGACAACCTTTAAATATATGGGATGACACGCAACTGAGCCACCTGGCCAGGGCATCTGCTCTTGAACTATATGGAGTTTGCAGACTTGACAATATAATTGAGTGCTTTTAAATTGGGCATAGAAAAAATTTGTCTGGAAGTCTGAAAAACTTTAACGGAATTCTAACAATACTTTACATATATATAAGAGATACAATATCTTATTTAATAATTTAATATGCACAAATGGCCAAGTAAGGGTTAAATGTTCTATAATTGTCATTATTCTTTTTTTTTTTTTTTTTTAAATATATTTTTATTGATTTCACAGAGGAAGGGAGAGATAGAAACATTAATGATGAGAGAGAATCATTGATTGGCTGCCTCCTGCATGCCCCAACCTGGGGACTGAGCCCGCAACTTGGGCATGTGCCCTTGACCGGAATCGAACCTGGGACCCTTCAGTCCACAGGCCGATGCTCTATCCACTGAGCCAAACCGGCTAGGGCTGTCATTATTCTTAGTCATTATCAAGAATATGTAAATCCAATAGTAAGCATACCTATATGTTTTTCAAATGTAATTGAATGACTTTTAAAAATTGAATTTATTTTTTAGAGCAGTTTGTAGAGTCACAGCAAAATTGCATTAAAGGTACAGAGAAGAATTCTCACAGAGTCCCTGCTGCACACATGCATAGCCTTTCCCATTATCACTATCTTACATTTATTACAGCTGATGAACCTGAATTATCATTAATGTAGTCACCCAGTTGAGTGACTTTTTAACATCTCATGTTATGTAGTAACTATGATATCTACCATGTACTGAGCATTTCTTATGTTTCAGGCACAGTGCCATGAGCTTTACATGCAGTTTAGTTCTTACTGTTATCCTCATTGAGGCCCAGAGTTGGCCAGCATAACTAGCCAGTAAGCAATGGAGCTAGGGCGTGAACACAGGCAATCTGGCTCCAGAGCCCAAGAACTATTACTACCATGCTGTACTGTTTCTCCCTATAAAAGTTCTTGTATATGAAGTCTTTAAACAGTTATTATACTGCAATGATGTTTCTGTGCAAATGAAGTTTTAATGAAGTTTCTGTAAGTAAACCACTCAGTAAGTAAAGAGACCATATTTTCTATAGTTGGGATGTATTTGAAAGGCCTCTAATGAAAAAGATCACAACTATTTTTTCTGCAGGGTTTTACTGCATAGGTCTTTGGTTTACTTTAATTTATGGACTAATAGGAAGAAGTAAGTGAGGGTAAAGAGCTGGTTTCCCATAAGTTTCATTTGTGTTATGAAGTTCTTCTGATTTATGACATCTCTTCATCAGCCGTGATCTCCCTCATATTAATTCTGGAGTTGTGGCCTGTAGTCGATGTCTGTCTTTGGATCCAGTAGAGAAAGGGGAACCAAGGCCCAGAGAGCAACTTGCCCACATCTGCACAGCCAGATGGGAAAGCAGCTGTATACAACACAGCTCTAGCCTGACATAAATGATAAATTAATTGGTAGGTTTTCTACTCTACCTGTTAAATATATGGGATTTAGAGAGATGTGGATCTTTGGAGAGCTTAGCTTGAGTTGTCTTGATGGCAGGATGAAGGTGGAAACCAGACTGGAATGGGTTGAGGCATGAGTGGAAGGTAGGGAAATACTGAGCTCAGACAAGTCTTTTCCCAGAGTTTGGCTGTGGTGTGAAGGGGAGAAGTTTTCTTTCTGTTGTTTTTGTCTTTGTTTTTTTAAGATATGAAAGATTTGTTTAAATGTCATTGGGAAGGAGCTAATTAAGGGAGTACATTCATAATTCTTAGTTTTATATTAATGTGCAAAAAACATTTAACATTTATATATCCATCTGATGTGAAAATTGCTTTTTCCTCCGTATAATGATGATGATGTTCTAATTTTGATGCGTTCAAAGTAACTATTCTCGCTATTAGGAAGAACCTCAGTGCAAAATTTGAAAAATATAAATTTTAAAAATCCCTAAATTGTCATAGCAGATAGAATAAGGCTTTAAATTGATATATAGAATAAAATATTTAATTTTTGCAAATTCTGGTATTTTGATTGGACATTTTATTTATGGGTGCTGTATATTATAAAAGTTCTGTGGAATAACAGGACTCAGGAGCCGGACAGATTACTTTTTGTTGAAAAACTTTATGATGATTCTTTGGGAGGAGGTCATCTCTCTAGAAGCAGCATCTAAAAATTGGATTTTGGTTATTGAAAGGTATTTATTGGATTGGTGGAATATTCATTGAGAACTGAGTTTGAAACTTTGCTTATTCATTAGTCCTGTGAACCTGGGCTAATAAGTTAGGTTTTTTGAGCCTGAGTTTCCTGAGATGATAAAGGTGATAATACCTATGCCACAGGATTATTGTAATGGTTAAGTGAATTAATGCAGTGAAATTAGTGACACAGTACCTGGCACTTAACCAGATGACCTGCAAAAATTCAAAGGCATTGGTGTTACCATGTTTAAAGGAGAAGGAGCTGAATGCTTGCTCTTCTCTATCTTTCCTATTCATTGGTTTATAGACCTTTTTGCTAGTCTCTGACATTTGGACACCAGAGAAGCAAGTGGTTGGATGAATTTAGAGCTCTGTCCTGTACTTGTAAATCTCGGGGAAGATTCTGTAAGCAGTGCTGGAGAAAACAGTAAAACCATTCTTTATGGAAAAGAGTGAACTTGTGAAAAGCGTGTACTTAATCAGCAAGTACATGGAGTCTCCTACATAAATAGCTCAGCACTGTATTTAGTTCTCACCATTTTCACCAGGCTGAGTGGCCTGCCAGGAAAATACTTGACTTTCTTTCCAGCAAGGTTATCTTAGAAAAGAGTTTTTATGCTTCCTAATCCTGGAGTCTTCCTATAAGAAACTTCTTTTGGTTTACTGTCTTGGTTGTAAATAAATCTTTTAGCTTTTTGTTAGTATTTTATTAGTTTTTATAGATTTATAGGGAGAATAGCCTTCTTGTGCTAGAACATAAAACTCTTAAATTTTCCCTCAGCCCTAGGGAGTGGTCAGTTTATATTTGTTCTTTATATAATTCTTTTCCCTGTTGACTAAATGAGGCTGAAACTCATTTAGACAGTATTTATGGGTGTTATACCTGGTGTTATGATGCAAAGAAAATATAAAAAACAAAGACCCTGTTCTGTTCTCATGGAGTTTGCAGTTAATGGAGAAGAGGGGCATTGTTCAAATGATCTTGTTCTCTGGGCCATACTAGCAACTTGAGAAAACCCAGGAATGAGAGAAGCCTGGTCCTGCAAGGGGAGTGAACAAGAAGTGAGGGAAAACTTTCCTGAGGAAGTCTGAAGATCTGAATGATAAATAAAAATTAAATAGGCCAGGATCAGAGGCATTTTGGCGGTATGCCTAAATGAGGAAGCAACATGTGCAAAGGTCCTGTGGCAGCAAGGTGGTATACTTGTTAAGGAAACTAAAAGATATAACTATATGCGAATTTACAATTATATTTTTTTTTAAAAAGTCGGAAAGAAATGTTTGAGGATGAGGTGGGAGAGATAGGCCAGGGCCCTTGGAGATCATGTGAGGAGTTTGACTTTTAGACCAAAAGCAGTGAGACCACACTGAAGAGTTCTAAACAGGGAAGAAGGTGATGGGATGACCAGTTTTGTATTTTTGGAAAGATCACTTGGGCCATTGTGTTCAGAACATCTTAGAGCAGGGATGGGGAACATCTGGCCCGTGAGCCATATAAGTCCCACAAAATCATTTGGTCTGGCTCTGCCAAGGCATTAGGGGTGAGTTAATTAATTAAATATTTGACCAAATATAGCAGGCTAGTTTTTAAGTTGATAGTTTTATATGGCCTGCATATGATATTATAAATAGCCAAATGGCCCTTGGCAGAAAAAAGGTTCCCCACCCCTGTTTTAGAGGAAGACCAGAGGGGTTGACACCATCCAAATGCGAGATGTTAGTGGCCTGGACTTAGAGTGGTGACAATAGAAATAGAGCAAAATGAATGGTTTACATTCCATTTGCTTAGAAGGTAAAGCTAACAAATCCATGCTGATGGATTGGGTATGACCGTGAGAACGAGGATTGCTAAGGCTGTTAAGTTTCTGACTCACCCAACTGGATGAATGTTGGTTTCGTTCTTTAAAATGGAAGTGTGGGAAGAGGAGGGGGTCCGGGATCGATTGGGACTTGGATGTGTTGAGAATTAACTGTCTTTGAGCATCCATTGGACAGGTGGAGTGGGAAGTGGATAGATATATGAGCCTGATGTTCATAAGAGAGGCCTGGGCTGGAAATCAAGATTTGGGAGTCATCTGAGTCTGGGTGGGGATCAAAGATATAGGTGAGGGTAAGCCGGCCTGAAGAGAAAGAGAGAGTAAAGGGAAGGAGAGGCATGGGGAGCTAGGAACCCTGCCTGCTCTGGCTGAGTAGAAGAAGTTAAGTCTGTAAGGTAAATGAAGAAGAGATGGGCTGGCAAGATGCGGAAGGCAGATGAGAATGTGTGCTTAAGAAGCATAGAAAATTTCAAGAAGGGTGAGGTCAGTAATAAGGTCAAATGTTGCAGGGAGCTCAGGTCAAATAGAGACTGGAAAAATGCCTATCAGATTGAGTGGTATGTGGGTGGATCTAGCTTGAGCTGTTTTGGTGCTGCAGTGAAGGTGAAAGCCAGGCTGGAGTGGGTTGAGTCATGAGCGGGAGATGAGGAAATAGGCAGAGAGCACAGATAACTCTCATATGGAAGTCATGGAAGTTGTATTGTGTAGAGGTGTGTTATTTATTTATTTAATTATTTATTTACTTATTTAAAGGTAGAAGCTTGAACTTGTTTCAGTGTTACTGGGAAGGGAGCCCGCTGAGGGAAAAGGTTAAATGCAGGAATGAGAAAAGACAGTTTATTCAACAAGTATTGAGTGCCTACTCCATGCCTAGGAATGCCTAGGTGCTGGGAATTCAACAGTGAAGACAAGAGGCAAAAGCCTCTGGTTATAGAGTTTACAATCTACTGAGGAAAACCAATAGCAAATGGACTGATACATAATATGTCAAGATTGGTAAGTACTGTGAAGAAAGATTAGAAAAATGAGTCAGAATAAAGTGAAAAAATAAAGCAGGTGAGATACAGTATGATGAGGAGCAGAGATGACAGTTTTAGGTGGTGAGGAAAGGACTCTGAAGAGGTGACATTTGAACAGTGATCTGAAGGAAGTGACGGGGGAAGCCATGTGGCTATCTGGGGGAGGAAGGGCCTTCCAGGCAGCAGGAAAAGCAAGTGCAAAGGCCCTGAAACAGGAAAACCCAACAAGCAAGCTGGAGGCAGACGGTAGAAGGTGAGATCAGAGGGATAGCAGGGGGCCAGATCTTATAAAGGCTTGGAGGCCAAGGTCATGATTTTGGATTTTACTTAGAGTGAGATGAGAAGCCAGTAGAGAGCTTTGAGCAGAGGAGCATATATCATCTGATTTACATTCTAAGGGAATCCCTCTGGCTGCTGTGTGGAGGAAAATGTGGAATGGGAGGGCAGATTAGATCTGAAGCAGTAAGACCAGTTAAGAGGCTGTTATGGTGGTCTGGGTGGGAGATGGTGGTGGTGGCCTGGTTAGAAGTGATGAGATTCTATATAATACGGAAAGCATGAAGTTCCTGAGAAGGCAGGTAGGGATGGGCGACTGCAGAACGAGGGATTGGACACCAACTGTCTTCTAGCAGGAGTGGAGGTGGTGGGTGCAGAAGTAAGTCAATTTGCAGGTTTGCTAACAGGAAGTAGAGGGAGTCTCCTTGTGGCAGCTTCTAATTTCTGTGTGAGTAGAGAGTGGTGATGATTAGGAGGGAGCGATGGAGTGTTTAAGGAGAGCAGAGAAATGTGCAGTAGTCATTGTGGAGCGTTAGAGAAGATGGGCTTAAGTAGCAGTATTTAAGGGTGCTGATTATGGCTTTATCTAACTTGGTCTGTTGTCAGAGGTCTGGTTTTTAGGTGGGAACAGGTCAAAAAGAGATGGTAGTACAATCTAAGTTTGGAATTTTGCCAGCAGTTAAGGGTAAAGGTCAGAGAGAGAGAGTCAAGACTATCGATCGCCTATCATTCAGATAACAATCCTGCTAATGGATTTTATACTGGAAAGTGAAGAAAGGGAAACCTGATATATTAGCCTTGTCAAAGTTTGACAGGCCAAAAGTAGACCCTGCTTGCAGTTGAGTAGGTCAATTGGAAGGAGAGGAGGTTGTGAGCAGAAAGCAGGAAGGAGCTGGAAGTGCCACTGTTGCACATGGGGACAAGATTCGCAGTGTCACCAGCCACACCAGGGTGGTTTAGAGTGAAGGTCATTGGAGGGGGAGTTGAAGGAATTGAAGGCAGCATAGTAGAGAGGGGTGTGGCAGATCAGATGTGTTGAGGAGTAGTAAAGGTTTGAGGGAATGTTGTGGGACTTTTCTATTGCCACCCAGACTCTGATGACTCCCAAATCTCTATTTCCAGCCCAGGCCTGTCTTATGAACATCAGGCTCATATATCTATCCACTTCCCACTCCACCTGGTCAGCTGCCTCCTGCACACCCCACAAAGTGATGGCACTGTGGAGAGAATGTGACTTAGTGCCAAAGTCTCTGATGAATGGGAGGTGTGACCCAAGAGGTTCATGGGTGGCAGCCATGCCCAGAAAGGATTTCCTAGGAAGACCTTGTGGCTTTTCAACTGAAGCCACCCCTCCCCACTGGAAAGGTCTCCTTTCTTTCCAGCCTACTCATTTATTGCTTCTAATTGCCCAGTGGCAGTTGGGAAAGCAGTGCCTGGTGAGAAGTGGAGTAGAGTAAATGGAGCAGCTGTGACCCACCATATGCTCCTCTTCCTTCACCCACCCTCTCCCCCTTCTCATCATCGACAGGTTCTGGAGTGCCAGCTCTGGAGCAGCCAGTCTGGGTGTGAATCCTGAATATACAGTAGCTCTTCCGGGCTATGAACATGGGCAGGTGACTTCACCTCTCTGTGCTCGAATTCCTCACCTGTGTGACAGTTAAGGATAAGAGTGCTCTTGCTTCCATGAGTTGTAGTGAGGACTGAATGGGCACCTGCCGCTAGTGAATGTCAGCTGTTTTGATGATGATTTCGGTTCCACTCATTTGCTTTTTTCCCTTGGCTTTGTCTGGTTCCATCTATGGCACTAGAGATTTTGCACTGTTGCTAACTCCTGTCTTAAGATAACAGCAAAACATTTATTGACCTCCTGCTGTATGCCACATAGTGCCTTAGCCATTAATCTCACAGTACCTTTCTCATGGGGTAGCTGAGAGAATTACCTGCACCCAACTGCCCAGTCACAGTCTCTAAAGCACATGAGGCTGCCTTTTATCCTTTTTTTTTTTTTTTTGGTTAATCCTCACCCAAGGATATTTTTTCCATTGATTTTTGGAGAGAGTGAAAGGAAGGGAAGGAGGGGGGAAGAGAGAGAAAAACATCGACATAAGAGAGACATGTCAACTGGTTGCCTCCCACATGCGCCCCAGCCACGGCTGGGAATTGAACCTGCAACCCAGGTACCTGCCTTTGGGAATCAAACCCGAGACCCTTTATTGCATGGGCTGACACTTGAACCACTGAGGGACACTAAACAGGGCTATTATCCTAATTTTTTAAAGTTGGAAATCCAGATTTAGGGATAATTAATAACCCACCTGGCATCTTTAGCTAATAGAACTCCATGCCAGGACTTGAACCTATTTCTCCCTGAATCATAAATCTATGTTTTTCGTCCCATCATACCAGCCTGCCACATACCTTTTCCCTGTTCCTTTTCCTGCCTCTTTTTTATTTTATTAGAGAAGAAGGGAGAGAGAGGGGGAGAAAGAAAATCACTGATCAGCTGCCTCTTACACACCCCACACTGGGGATTGAGCTTGCAATCTGGTCATATACCCTGACTGGGAATTGAACTGTGACCTCCTGGTTCATAGTTCAATGCTCAACCACTGAGCCACGCTGGCTCCTGCCTCTTTTTAATGGAGAAAAAAATATTGTTATCCAGATACATCCAAAATCCATTAGTTGGATCATATGAAACTACTAATATTTGACCATAAAAATGGCACTTTTATGTGGTTCAGACTGGTACTTCTCTCTATCCACCCCCCATTCCCCCCAGTCTCCACCCTGATCCAAATCCACATATTGCTTGCCTGATTGGTTTCCCGGCTTCTGTTGTGGCCACCCTCCCCTTTATCCTCAAAATAGCCAGAAGGTAGATCTGCTCAGGCCATGCTGCCTTCCTCCCCAGGCTGCCCATCATCTGGACCCCTGCTGTGCTAGGTGGAGAGGATTTTACTATTGTTCCTTTAACAAAAAGTGGTTTAGAGAGTGCAACAAGTCCTAATTCTTGTGAGAATACTTAAGTATAAATTAAGAAAACTAAAGAGAATCTGTGAACAAAAGATTTGTGGCCACAGCTTCTGTAGTAGTAGTCTTCCCTTTCCTGCTCACTGCGGTTGGCCCTGCTCTTCACTTAATACTGATGCTGCTACAAGTTACTCTGGCCCTTGTTCATTCTCCTTGTAAAACCAGGGTGCACCTTCATTGTGGTCCTGCCACAGCAGGCCAGGAAAGGGGATTGGGAGACTCCAGAGCCAAATTGTAAAAGTCTCCCCAGAGCATCTGGAGCTCATTTAGAGTAGTGCTTTGTGGCATTCACAGTTTGACATAACGATAGCAAAACCAACATTTATATTGTCCTGGATTTACAGTTTACAGAGTAATTCTGTGTGCTTATTTGAGAGTCAAGGTACCCAAGAGGTTATGAACATGGATTCTGGAGCCCAGATTTGGGGTTCAAGACTCCCTCCACTACTTACTATTCTTGTAACCTCTCTGGGTCTTGTTTTTTCATCTGTAATATTTAACAGGATCTGGCTTGAATCCTGACCCTCTGGCTTCTTATTTGCGCTTAGCTCTTGGGCTGAGCAATATACAACTTGTACAAAACTTAGATGTTTTGTCCTCACAGTGCTGGTCATAGTCCTCAATAGTCATTTTTATCCTCTGCAGTTACTTTTTGGTATCAGTAAAGTACTTTCGCTTGGATTCTTCCCTACCCCTTAAAGCAAAGGTTGCAAACTGGTAGCTGTAAGGTCATGGTAGCCTGCAAAATAGTTTTATTTGAGAGAGAGAGAGAGAGAGAGAGAGAGAGAGATATTTTTTTTTTTTTTTTTTTTTTTTTAATAGTAGAAGTTGCTTTGAATTGCAGTCAGAACTTTCACTTTAAAATTCAAGTCAGAACAACTGGCACTTCTAGGCTCAGGGTCTCTAGAGGTATCAGTCAGCTGGAGCAGAGGTGCTGCTGTGCCCTTAGCATGTTGGGTAGGGAGGGGTCCTCCCTGCCCTTAATGTCCTACACCCACCCATCTCTCCCCCTGAGGTTCCCTACCTGGTGGCTCCTATAGGTCTTTGACTGTGTAATCCCTGCACTTGATTTTATAATCATGGGTGCCTCAGTAAGTAGCAATCCTGATGATAGATTCACAGATTGGTGGGTTGGCACCAGCAGCATTCCAGAACAGATTGTTTTAAAGCGTATAGGTTATCAGGGACTCTAGCAAAGGCCTGCTTCTTTCAGACGTTTACTGACTAAGTTTAACTTTAACAAGGTAGCCATGATTGGAAGGAAACTTTATATTTGTGAAGTGCCCCTCAAGCGTGTCATACAGTGACAGTTTTACCGCCAAGCAGAACCTTGAGCTTATGGATGTAGATTTCTGGAGGCTGAAAGCTTAGCTACCAGCCTCATGGGTTAGATTTCATGGGGGCTTCAGCTTAGAGGAAGCAAGAACCATTGCCACAGAGCTCTCTTAACAAACTCTGTCACAGGCCTTATGGTCCATGAGCAAAATGCTTGATATTAATCATGTGGGTATTTGGCTCCTGTTTTCTAAATGCAGTAAGAAGATGTTGAAAGACTGGTTTGAAGGTTAGAATTTGCCACCTCTAGTGAGTCCAGGTATTCAGTTTTCACATTCTAAAGTTCAGTCTAAAGTAGAGGTGTCCAAAAAAAGGAAATTTGTAACTTCCAGATCTGTGTTTTGGGGTTGCTAGGATAATTAATGCCATATTCAAACCAATGGCTCTCGAGATTGTGTAAAGAAGGCTGGTGCTTTGGACATTACCTGGATACATGCGCGGCATTCAGGGTAGGCTACTTCATTGGCCCATGTTGGGGATACATTGAGCCTAACATATATGAACATGTATGATTGAGTGGGTGTAGGAATTCTGGTTGTTTAGATAGGATGTTCTGGTGTTTCAGTGGTGTAAACCCTTGCACTTCTGGAAATAAGACTATCTTTTTGACATTGTGATTTCTGAATAATGACACTTTATTTCCGTTAAGTGTAGCCTCCATGGTAAAGATTTTTAAGTTAATTTTAATTCATAAAATTTATGTATGCCTTTGCACAATAGTGTACTTAATGCCCTGAACTGTGCTCTTGAAAATGGTTAAGGTGGTAAATTTTATCTTATGAATATTTACCACAATTTTAAAAACACCTTTGTTGTTTTAAAAAAATAAAGTACATATGCTTATCATAGAGAATGTGAAAAAAATAAAAAATCATCCTACTACTTAGACAACTTTTGATATTTTATTTGTTTGCAGTTTTCCATGCACATTTTTATACAGTTGAGGTGTTACTGTATTACCATACTATATTGATATCTGCATTAACATACATTTTGTAGAATAGGAGAGTAGCCAGAATGTGGACTCTGGAGCCAAAATGCCTGAGTTCCATTTCTGGTTCCCTAGTTCCTGATAGGTAACAGGAAGCAAGTTACGTAACTTTTCTGTGCCTTGGTTCCCCCTGTCTAAACCAGTGATTCTCAACAGGGGCAGTTTTGCCCCAAGGAACACCTGACAATGTCTGGAGACATATTTGATTATCAAGACTACAGGCGGGGAGTGGGGAGGGGGGAGGTTACTGGCCAGAGAATGCTACTAACCATCCCAGAGTGCACAGGATAGCCCCAAACTAAATTATCTGTCCCCAAGTGTCACCAGTGCTGAGGTTGAGAAGACCTGCTCTAAGTAAGAGATGATAGTACTTACCTCATGGGATTGTTATGAGTACTAAATAAGTTAAAATATGTGAAGAATTTAGAACAACGCCTAGCATGTAGTAACTGCTATGTGTTAGCTATTACTGTTTATAAAATCATTTTCATCACTTCATATCAGTATTTCTGTACTTTAAAATCTTATAAATATTTTTAATAGGGTATCTTTAGTAAAGTTTCCTTTTATATAAACATTGCATACTCCTAACAGGCCTTTCTTTCTTCCTCATCAGATGAAATTAAAGCAGAAATAGAAAAGCAGAGGTAAGCTGGGGCACTTTCTCCTTGCTGAAATATGATATTAAGGGAGTCGGTAGTGACAAAGGGAACCCATTTCTCTGCATGTTTTCTTAGATTTCTGATCCTTGGACAGCACACACTCTCCTAGCCCAGAGCTGGACACATTGTAGAACTCTGGATGTGTTTGAACAGGTTACTGGCTCAATAACTGTATTTGGAGGGAAGAGTAAGAAAGGTCAAGTTAATGCTGTTGTACCTTTTCTTGACAAGAGGTAAAGCCCTTGTCTCTTGTATGTTATGCTTCCTTAAAAAGGAGGACAGCTTGCTTCTATAAGTGGCTGTTCCTCATCTTGACAGAAATGAAGCCAGTAGTCACATTTCAGAAATAGAGCTCTGACATGGCGATGCCAAGATTCACTCCAGGACGCAGTTGATTCACCTCGCTAATCTGAGACCTCGCTCTCTGCATGTGGCACTTGGATGTTTTGTCCAAATGCATGTATGTATTAACTTTGAATTGTTTAGCCCCACAGATGCAGTTTGTAGGTATTTTTAATTAAATGATTGCAGATGGGATGGGAGTTTAGAGTTAGGTGTAGGAAAAGCAAACTTTTTGTTTTCTCATTTTTCCTCGCTGGCCCTCTCCTGCTTTTTTTCCTAGACTTGGTACTGCCGCACCACCCAAGGCAAACTTCATTGAAGCTGACAAGTATTTCCTCCCATTCGAGCTAGCTTGCCAGTCCAAGTCCCCACGGGTGGTCAGCACATCTCTCGACTGCTTGCAGGTACCATGTTTAAGCTTAATTATGTAAAGGGGGTTCTCTGCAGGCCACATTAGTGAGTTCCCTGCTACTCAGAATACTCTCTGCAGTGACAGAAAAAGGAACATCCCAACTTATTCTTTACAGAGGTCTCATGAGGAAGGGAAGTAAGAGGGGATTAATTACCTTAGCTAAAAAAAGAATTCATTTCCTAGAAATACTATTTTGTTGATCTCTCTTACATATGTTTTTCTAAATGAAATCTTTAGCATTAGTTGGAATATTTGCTACACATGGGCAATAAAGAATTTTTATTTAATCTCTTCCTTGATGGCATTAAAATTCATAAAAATCGAGTAGAGAAATAGATATAATCAAATCTCATTATTTGTAGTAAAATCTTATAAAGCTGTTTTTTGGTAAATGGGAACATGGGCCCCTTCCCATGCTCCAGCTCCTCCTCCCATCCTGTGGGAAGACGATGAGGGCCATCACTTAAGCAGACTGTGAGAACTTGGGAGCCTGGCCAGTTCCTCAGTCAGGAAAACAGCGTTTTTGATCTTATACAGGCCCGTCCTCTTCCCCTACATGCCCTGTTTTTCTCTACTCTACTTTGTTGGGAAAGGCTGGGTGGCAGTGAAACAATAGCACCAAAATACTGCCTCTGGTGTGAAGCTGTTCAGCTTCACTGGTGGCAGCTGGTGTGGCAGTAAACTTCACTTTGGGAATCCAGGGGCAATACTCTGAGGTTTTCTGGGACCTCAGCACTTTGCATAACAGTTTCAAACACTAGTTTAGTCAGTTATGTACCATTGTTCCTAGAAGAAATACAGAGTTAGGTTCCTTTGAGCCTCTGGCCCTAGCATGTTCATCAGCTAAGTATGTAACTGTTCTCAGGGTGTTTTGTTTAAAGACACCTTATTTGATATATATTACTGATTCATTAAAAGTGAACTCACAGTCCATAGCATTATAGCACATGCCTGAACAAAATTTACCTAATACACATAATGTCTCCATAAAGCACGCCACTGTCTTCTTTCTGTTAGGAACACTAGACAGAACTTCAGCACTACATTTGGGGGCTATTTTAAATGGCAAACTTTTGCCCTATTTTAAAATGACAAAATGGGAAAAACATAACACTAAATGGACCACAAGAAAGATACTGCTTACAGTATGAGGACTGAATCAAGAAGGCAGAGTGTCGCCTTGTTTGATCTCAGCTGTGAACCTGTGCATTACATGATTCGAATTTTTCACTGCTCTGTACATGTCTGCAAATGACCACAAAATCACCACAACTATTGATTTTGGGTTTACAAATAAATTTTAGTGAGTGGGTGCATTTACAAATCCAAAATCTGCAAATAATGAGGATCAACTGTATTTAAACCACCATTAACCTTGTCACAAATTACCTTTTACTAATGAAGAGCAGGAATAGAGAAATTAGGGTAACTTGTTCAATGATATACAGATAGTAAGTGACAGAAAAAGGGCTACAACTTGGATTTAATTCCTGGTCCAGCATCCCTGTGTGTTTTGTGTGTGTGTGTGTGTGTGTGTGTGTGTGTGTGTTTTGTTTTTTTATTTTAAAATTATATAGGTTACTACAACAAAACTGTGCACCCAGCTCTCAAAGGCGTACACCAAGAGTGTCCACCCCAGGTGATTGAGGAGGCTGAATCACTGGGCCCTATAGGACACCTACCACACAAAGCCACTCTATCAACACAGGGAAGCAGCCAAAATGCGGAGACAAAGAAACATCATAAATGACAGAAATGGAGGAAAGCAAATGACTGGATATAGAGTTCAAAACCATGGTTATAAGGTTTTTAAAGAATTTTCCAGAAACCACTGATAAATTTGAAAAGGACCAGCTGGAAATTAAGCAAACACTGACTGGAATAAAGAATAATTCACAGAGATCCAACAGCAGACTAGAGGATCCCAAGAATCAAGTCAAAGATTTGAAATACGAAGAAGCAAAAAACATCCAACCAGAAAAGCAAAAGGAAAAAAGAATACAAAAATATGAAGATAGTGTAAGGAGCCTCTGGGACAACTTCAGGCATACCAACATCTGAATTTTAGGGGTGCCAGAAGAAAAGAGAGAGCAAGATATTGAAAACCTATTTGAAGAAATAATGACAGAAAACTTCCCCTACCTGGTGAAAGAAATAGACTTACAAGTCCAGGAAGCACAGAGAACTCCAAACAAAAAGAACCAAAGAG
The DNA here is from genome assembly GCA_004026665.1 of Murina feae. Lineage (NCBI taxonomy): Eukaryota > Metazoa > Chordata > Mammalia > Chiroptera > Vespertilionidae > Murina > Murina feae. Next base: position 30,629 of record PVJC01004493.1, read on the forward strand.
GACCACACCAAGACACATCATAATTAAAATGCCAAGGGCAAAAGACAAAGAGAAAATATTAAAAGCAAGAGAAAAACAGTTACCTATAAGGGAGTACCCATACAACTGTCAGCTGCTTTCTCAACAGAAACTATGCAGGCCAGAAGGGAGTGGCAAGAAATATTCAAAGTGATGAATAGCAAGAATCTACAACCAAGATTACTCTACCCAGCAAAGCTATCATGTAAAATTGATGGTCAGATAAAGAGCCTCACAGTCAAGAAAAAGCTAAAGGAATTCATTACCACCAAACCAGGATTATTTGAAATGCTGAAGGGCATTCTTTAAGAAGAGGAAGAAGAAGAAAAAGGTAAAGATAAAAATTATGAACAACAAAGTGACAACAAATACATATTTATCGACCAGTGAATATAACAATTAAGTCAATAGAAATATTTGATGAACAGGATAAACTGGTGAATAGAATAGAAGTAAGGGCATAGAAAGGGAATGGACTGACAGTTCCCAGGGGGAAGGAGGTGTGAGGAGTATGGGAAGAGACTGGACAAAAATCTTACATCTATGGATGAAGACAGTGGTAGGGGTAAGGGCACAGGGCGGGAGGGGGGAACCAGGTGGAGGGGAGCTATGGGGGTTAAAAAAAAGGAACATCTGTAATAATCTGAACAATAAAGATTTTTTAAAAATTATATAGGTTTCAGGAATACAATTCTAAAATACATCATCTGTAGGTTGTATTATGTGTTCACCACCCTGTATTTTTTTATCCATAAATCTTTATTCAGATTATTACAGTTCCTCTTTTTCCCCCCCATTGCTCCCCTCCACCTGGTTCCCACTACATCCCCTACCCTTACCCTCCTCCCCCTCCACTATCTTCATCCATAAGTGTATGATTTTTGGCTAGACTCTTCCCGCACCGCCCACACTCCCTTCCCCCCGAGAATTGTCAGTCCACTCCCTTTCTATGCCCCTGATTCTATTATATTCACCAGTGTACTCTGTTCATCAGATTTTGTATTCACTTGATTTTTAGATTCACTTGTTGATAGATATGTGCTTGTCGTCACTTTGTTGTTTATAACTTTTATCTTGACCTTTTTCACCTTCCTCTTCTTAACGAATACCTTTCAGCATTTCATATAATACTGGTTTGGTGGTGATGAACTCCTTTAGCTTTTTCTTATCTGTGAAGCTCTTTATCTGACCATCAATTCTGAATGATAGCTTTGCTGGGTAGAGTAATTTTGGTTGTAGATTCTTGCTATTCATCACTTTGAATATTTCTTGCCACTCCCTTCTGGCCTGCATAGTTTCTGTTGAGAAAGCAGCTGACAGTTGTATGGGTACTCCCTTGTAGGTAACTAACTGTTTTTCTCTTGCTGCTTTTAAGATTCTCTCTTCGTCTTTTGCCCTTGGCATTTTAATTATGATGTGTCTTGGTGTGGTCCTCTTTGGATTCCTTTTGTTTGGGGTTCTCTGTGCTTCCTGGACCTGTAAGTCTATTTCTTTCACCAGGTAGGGGAAGTTTTCTGTCATTATTTTTTCAAATAGGTTTTCAATATCTTGCTCTCTCTCTTCTGGCACCCCTATAATTCGGATGTTGGTATGCTTGAAGTTGTCCCAGAGGCTTCTTACACTATCTTCATATTTTTGTATTCTTTTTTCCTTTTGCTTTTCTGGTTGGATGTTTTTTGCTTCTTCGTATTTCAAATCTTTGACTTGATTCTTGGGATCCTCTAGTCTGCTGTTGGATCTCTGTATATTATTCTTTATTTCAGTCAGTGTATGCTTAATTTCTAATTGGTCCTTTTTCATATCCTTGAGGGTTTCACTATATTTCTCAGAGGTTTCTAGAAGATTCCTGAGTAGCCTTATAACTGTGGTGTTGAACTCTATATCCAGTAGATTGTTTTCCTCCATTTCTTTCATTTGTGACCTGTTTCTTTGTCTCCGCATTTTGGCTGCTTCCCTGTGTTGATAGAGTGGCTTTGTGTGGTAGGTGTCCTATTGGGCCCAGTGGCTCAGCCTCCCTAATTACCTGAAGTGGACACTCTTGGTGCACCCCTTTGTGGGCTGTGTGCACAGTCTTGTTGTAGTTAAGCCTCGATTGCTGTTGGTATCACTGATAGGAATTGACCTCCAGGTCAATTGGCTATGAGGACCAGTGGTGTGTTCAGTGGGAGAGCTTCTGTGCTGGAGACACCCTTATGGGGCTGGACTTGCTTCAGTGGGGTTTTGGAAATGGAAGGCCATCTGGGAAAAGGTTGGTTTTGGCTGGATTGGAGCCAGCTGCATACACATCCGCATTCTGCCCTGGGCATTTAAAGGTATCTTCTTTGAGGTTGGAGCAGTGATGGGTGGTAAAGGTATTTCTAGGTTTGAGTTAGCTTAGAGTTTCCTCTCCCCATTGGAAGAAGCCTCCCCTCTGCTTCTAATAAATGATGAAGATCTTCTGCATTCCTTTCCTTCAGCATCTGGTCTGCCACACACTTTCCCAAGGCCAGGACTGGGGAAGGAGCATTAGGTTCAGTCTTGTTTAAGCTAAGGAACGGTCTCCATGTTTCTCCAGGCACCTATCAGTAACAAAACGTTTTAAAGACTATCCTCCTAATGTAGTCATACTTCTTCAGTGGTAAAATTATACATATGTCCCACTGCTATTAAATTATATATATTATAAAACATATGAAAATAGAACTTTTAAAAAGATAAGACAAAAAAATAGGTAGAAATAAAGTTCTAATTTTTTTTTTTATACCCCAGTGAAGGCTGTAGGAAACCACTGGTCTAAACTGTGCTGTTCATACTACAAACATTGTCTTTTAACTCTTATTTCTAGAAAACTTTGGATTTTTAAATGCAAATTTGTAATTATATTAATTGTATATAACTACATTCTTTGTTAGAATATTTTTAGAATATTACTAATGAGGCCAAAATTGCTTGGACCACTAGCCACAAAACCAATTGCCTGTTGAGGTGTATAATTTTCTTCCTTTCTTTCTTTCTTTCTTTCTTATAATTTTCTTTCTTCCTTTCTTTTTTACATAAATGGTATCATTTCTACAAATTTTCCTGCAGTTTTTTTATATTTAGCAGTGTCTTTTTTAGATCTAATTATATTGCTATAGGGAAATATAAGACAGTCCTTTTTACTGGTATGTGGTATATTAATGCTACTATTTTATTTATCCCTTCCCCTATAGAGGAAACTTGGGGTTACAGTGAATACCCCAGTGCATGCAATCTCCTTGGACACACGTATTAGTGAGCCAGCTGCCCAAAGGCCTCCTTCCTCTGTCTCTCTCTTCCCATCCCCTTACTGTATCAAGGATCGGGGCAGGAACTTCTCTCCATCTCTGTTACCCGCCAATGTCAAAGCCACCGGCAGCTGAGGTGTCCTCCTCACTGGTCCTCTGCATCCACTCCTGTTACCCTTCAGCGTATTCTCCACACAGGAACCTGGGGAAGCCTTTAGAAATGTATGACATTGTGTTAATTTTTTGCTTAAACCTGCCAGTAGAAGATTTCTACCTCACTCACTGTACAAAGCACTTTTCTTCCCCCAGGGAGTTGGCCAAGCACGCTCAGGCCCCTGGACATCAGATATGTTTCCAGGCTTTGTTCTGTGCATTTATAAAAATGCATAATTCTTTATTTTTCAAAAATGAGATAATGCTGTGCATTATTGCTTGCTTTTTTAAGATGACTACAAATCACACAGGGTCCTGTGGGTCCCAGTCCAGACTTTTGGCTTTGCTCTGTCCCACTACTCCCAGGGAGAGTATAAATCCTAGGAGAAAAAAGACTGCCTTACTCACTCTTGTACCTCCAGTACCCAGAACAATATCTGGCACAAAGAAAGGTGAAAAGGCAGAACTGGAGAGACCCACAGAATGCAGGAACTCTGCTTTCTTCTGGTCCCGACCCTGCACAGACAAGGGAGTAAAATCATACTAAAACCCATTTCAATATTAAGGGTCATGTGCCTTTTAAGGAGTTTGTAGTGGGAAGAATAATTGCAATTGTTTTTGTATCTGAATTAAACTTCCATCTTTGCTTCGCAGCATTAGTGCTGGGTTCTATGGGGCCTACTTTTATTTTATTTTTTAATTTACTATCCATAGTATTTGATAATTGTTTATTTATCGAGAGAAACTATTCCTTAGCCCCAGTATTCATTTTTCATAGTTCAGGAACACAGGTCAGTGACAAACTTCCATGGAATTCAACCCAAGGAAATTCTTTACATTCCAAAATCAGTTTTCACTCTGAAAGATACCAGCATTCCTCTTCTCAAAATGTTTCATGGAATTATAATTTCTGTAGAAATCCGCATATGCCTTCTTTCTTGGTTCAGCCACAATAAACTTAGATAAAGCTGAAATCCCAAGGGATACAGTGAATGCTCCAACAACATGAAATCACAGATCTGAAGTTTCATCAAAGCACTGGAAGGCATGGTGATTATATTCTCGACACCATCGTCCTTCCTGATTGGGCCTCTTTTTCAACATTCACATTTTAGGAGTTCATAGATCATCCCACTCTTCCCAGTGCTCAGATCAGACTTGAGTCCATTAGGAGGAGTAAGGAGTAAGCAGTGTCCAAACCCAGAACTCATTTAGCAGGTAGCCACTATTGCCCTCTTGGGAAGCCTGCATATACAGCAGCTCTGAGGGTATGAGGTAAAGGGCATTTTGACTTGTTCTTCAAAAACACACTTTGGCCCGGCCAGCATGGCTCAGTGGTTGAGCGTCAACCCATGAAATAGGAAGTCACAGTTTGATTCCCGGCCAGGGCACATACCCATGTTGTGGGCTCGATCCCCAGTGTGGGGCGTGCAGGAAGCAGCCGATCAATGATTCTCTCTCATCATTGATGTTTCTATTTCTCTCTCCCTCTTCTTTCCTCTCTGAAATCAATAAAAATAAAAAACACACTTTGGACCCCTGCCCCTTCTCCTACCCAACCCCAACCTGGAGATCTGATCAGCAGAGTGTGTGCAGACCTTTCTCCAGCTCATTCAATCACCCAATCCAGCAGTATCATATTTCTGCCCTCAGCCCCTCTGTCTTAATCTGTTTTTCTTCTACTGTGGGATGCTGGGGGAAAGCCATTGGGAAACAGCGTCAGGCCTCTGCAGCGTGATGGGTCTTCCTAGGTAGTGGTGGCTGCACTGTACATAACCTCAGACGCTTGTCGCTTTGTGCAGATAGAGGCGAAAATGTGACAAGCCAAAAACCAAAAAGGATAAAGAATAGAATAGAATAGCATTTGTAAGAGTCTTTACTAAGGCCCTAGAAGCAGATGATGCTTTAGAATTCATGAATCCCAGATGACTTGTGTCAGATGAGTGGTTCCTTTCAGCCTTCAAAATAGCCTGGATAGCCTGGAGAAAAACACTGATTCCTAGGCTCCACCCCAGATTTTGTGGTTTCGTAGGTTTAGGTTGAGGTCCAGGAAGCTGTATTTTTAATGAGCTCTCTCAGGTGATTCTGAATCTCAGCCAGGCTTGGAAGTCATTTGCCCCCAGACATTTGAGTTCCCTTCCAGCCCTGATTTTCCATGATGAAATATCCAGGTCATCAGTGAGGTGACAGGCAGGCTGCCTCTGAAAGGTGGCCCCTGTCCAAGCTGATCTGTCACCTGATTATGAGGTTGTGGGCCAAGTAGCCACTTACCTCTTCAGCCACATAGGTAACATGCACTGTTCGATAACATAGGTGTGGAATTTAAATTTAGTGTTTTTACTTTAATTTTTAGAATAGAAAATATACTGATATGATTCAACATTCAGAAAGAATGAAAGAGTGTACTTTAATGAGCGGTTGCCAACTGGTGGTCTGTTGCTGCTACAAAGTGTCTTAGTACCGCCCCTGCCCTCAGCTGCTTAGTTCCTTCTCAAGCAATTTATGTTATCATTAGTTCTTTATGTATTTTCCATTTAAGGAAAAGTGTGTGTGTGTGTGTGTGTGTGTGTATGGTTTTTTAACAGTTTGAGACATAATTCACATGTATATGATTTAGCCTTTAAAGTGTACAATTTAGTGATTTTTATATATTGACAGAGTTGTGCATAATCACCATAGTCTACTTTGAGACCATCTCTGTCACCTCAGAAAGGAACCCTGTGCTCCTCAGCAGTCACCCCCCATTTCTCTAATCCCCTCAACTCCAGGCAGCCACTGACTACTTCCAACTCTATTATGTGTAGTTTTAATCCCTCAATTTTTTGCATGAGTGGTTGTGTACTAGGGACTGTTCTACAACTTGCCTCTTCCATCAGTACTGTTTCACCATCTTGGGGCTCTTCCGCCACGGAGGGAGGAACAGAAGCAAAGCTGCACTCTCAGGGTGGCCGTGCCCACCATGCGCCTGGGGTGCAGAGGGATCTGTGGGAACTGGAAGTTAAGGCCGTGCTTGTCATTTGCTATAGGGGTGGCCTCAGTCCCTGCCAGACAGAAACATCTCTCTGTTCTTTCTGTGCTTAGAAACTCATCGCATATGGGCACATCACTGGCAACGCCCCAGACAGTGGAGCTCCAGGGAAGCGGCTGATTGACAGGATTGTTGAAACCATTTGCAATTGTTTTCAGGGCCCTCAGACGGATGAAGGAGTCCAGTTACAAATAATTAAGGTATTTCTGTGAGTTTGCCTGGTCTGGATTTTAAATTTGAAATTAGTCCCCTGTGGTAATTTAGATTTCTGATTTATCATGTGTTGGTTGTCTCAGGTGATGCTGAGCTGGAACAGAAAAATGTAAGCATCACTTAGATCTTTTATAAAGTGTCAGAATTTATTAGCGTGGAATGAGACAAGAAGAGTGGAACCAGGTGTGTTTTCAGAGTAAACAGTTCCACTAATAACAATGTAAATTGCTTGTGAATTAAATTGGTTTGAAGTCCTCTGGTCCTGCTCCTTGAATTTCTGGATTCCCAATCTGCCATTTCTCAGCAGGTTCCTGTTGATACTCCTATCACTAGTTTGCCCTACCCCCCCTACCCCCATTCCATTTCCCTGTTCCATTTATCCTGCCAAGAATGGTTTGGCATGGAACAAAGAGCAGGATCAAGGTAAGTGTAGCCAACATTCTGTATCTTAAGTTCTGGATGTAGAATGACTGATGGCTCCATGTTAGCCGCACCTTTCCTAAAGCTCCCTTGAAACTGACCCCCTCCCCCATCAAAACATGTATATTTTGGTGTTAATCTAGGTGAGATCAAGTTGAAGCATTTTTCTTCTTAAGAGAAGTTGTCTTTTTTTGCTTTTTAAAAAGTAAGCTGATAGAAAGCCCACTTTACAACTTAATTACTTTAAATAATTTGGACTTTATGGATTTAATAATTGTTTTTAAACTCAGAGCAATAGCAACTCATCTCTTAGTAGTAAGCATCCAGTTTAGTTTGCAGAGCCATTCTTTTAAAAATTTGTCAAACCAAACAAAAACAAAGCCAAACATTGTGGAAAAGTTTGGCTGTGAGAAACTGGGAACAAGCTGGGTATTTGTGAAAGCGAAGGTTTCGGATTTTTGTTTTAGGCTCTTCTGACTGCAGTAACATCCCCGCACATTGAAATTCACGAGGGCACTATCCTACAGACGGTTAGGACATGTTACAATATCTATTTGGCCAGCAAAAATCTCATCAATCAAACCACTGCCAAGGCTACCCTTACTCAGATGCTGAATGTCATTTTCACCCGCATGGAAAACCAAGTGGTGAGTGAGAGCAGTCATCAACTGCTGGGGGTGGGACAGCATCCCATGCTGTGAACTGTTTTGTGTGTAGCCTCAGTGCCTGGCGAAGATTCACTACTGTTTTAAAGTATATGCCTTCTTCCTCTGAATTCTCTACACTTTTGTTTTCGTTCTTGCTATAAAAAGCAAGAGAGAGAATCTAACAGGTATCTTGAAATTTGCATTCAGAATTTGCTTTGAACCTGTCTGAGATCTAGGCCGCCCTTGTCAAAGGGATTTATTTCCTTGTTAAAATTTTATCCTTGTCTTTGGAAGTTTTTTAAGCAACAGGCTGGCATATTTTCTGTTCCTTATCAAAATTTTGGGACCATTTGTATTTAATCCCTTTTTTATTGCCTTCTAGTTCCAGGAGATCAGAGAATTGGAAAAACCAGTCCAGTCGAAACCCCAGTCCCCTGTGATCCAAGCTGCAGCAGGGTCCCCAAAGTTCAGTCATTTGAAGCAGAGTGAGGCACATAGCAAACCAACAACTCCTGAGAAGACAGATTTAACCAATGGTGCACATGACAAGGGTGGTTCTGGAAAAGTGAGCTCTGAGAATGGAGATGCACCCAGAGAAAGAGGCTCATCGCTATCAGGTATGCCCCATGTGCTGTGAGAGGGACAGGAGCCTGGTGACATCTGCAGGAAACCTCCAGTAGCAGCTCCTGTTTCTGGGCCTTCCCCTTGACTTTCTGTTTGCTTTCCTCTCTTGGAACACAACCATCAAGGCATGATGGCTAATGCCCATTGTCACCTGTGTAGTGTTCTCTCAGTAATTCCTGAAATGTATCTAGTTACTGCTGGGGTTCTTTTAATCTTCACCCAAGGATATGTTTTCATTGATCCTAGAGAGGGTGTGGAGGGGGGAGAGAGAAACATCAATATGAGAGAGACATCAGTCACCTGTCTTCCGTATGCACCCTGACCGGGAATCAGATCCACAGTCCTTCAGTGCTTGGGACGATACTCCAACCAACTGAGCTACACTGGCTGGGTCTGGCTACTGCTTCTTGACATCAGCTTCATTGAAGTGGGTTTAGATTGGGGCCCTTATCTCCCAATAGTTAATTATTTGGGTGGTTAGTTGTTCAGGGTCTGCGTTATCTTCCCAGAGGATGGCAAGGACTTCATCTGTCACGTACACGCAGGATCTCCAGGCCTTACCCACTGCCTGGCGAGTCCTCAATACTCACAGACATCTGTGAGAGGAGCAAAATATGGGCAGTTGCTGGAGGTGTAGACGGACAGATAGACAGCTTTGTTTTCTTATTCTATGACTGAGAACATTACCTGTTTTTGTTTGCTTTTTTAAATGAAAGAGATTTTCCCCACCTGTTTAGTCTTAAAGTAAATAATGTATTAGGCATGAAATCTTGAATTGGATTGTCATAAGATTATTTTCCTTGGACAATTGATATGAACCAGATCCAAAATTTATTCCCCCTCCCCCCGAAATTTACCTTCCCAAGTGATTTTGTCAAATAATTCATTACTCTAGCTGGTTGTTCTACATGAAATATCTCACCCATCTTTATAATTGCTCTCATGTTTTCTTCTGTCACATTATTGGTGACGATTTCTGTCAGTAGTGTGTTCCCTACTGCAGAGTACAGATTGGAGCAACTTTTGTTCCTCTGTAAGTCATCAGAGTGCTTGGCACATGTAGGAACAGGCCAAGTGTCATTGCTGGAATGTTGTGCTGCATCAGTTCACTCAAGGGAAGGACAAAAAAGCAAGTGGCCACTAAGAATTGCATGTATCTCAGGGTGAGCACAGAGGTGCCGTCTACTCAATCCTGCTGCCATGTGTCTTAGGGAAGGTGCTCAGAAACTCCTGGCCCACGCTCTGTATATGTCATCATCTTTGCCTTCTCAACTCTCAGGGCAAGGACCAGGTTTTTACTGTAACCTGTATCAGGCAGTGATCAATAAATAAATATTAATTTTAAAACACACTGTAGTAAGCATAGCTGTGTCTCTTCCACTACAGCCCATTTCTCCATGGCCGCCAAAGTGATCTCTTAAAAGCGTGCATTAGATCACAACCCTCCTCTGCTTACACCCCGTTGGTAATTCTCCATGCTGTCCCATTCAGAGCAAAATTTATGTGCACCCTGTCCCTGTGGCTTCTCAGGCCCTGCTTGACGTGGCCCCTGCCCACCTCTCGTCCTCTTATTACACCTTTTCTGATTCTTGAAAGTGCCACACTTGCTCTTGGTGCCTTTGTATTTCCTGTTCCTTCTTTGCCCCACCTTTATCTTCAAGTCTCTCATTTCAAACAGATCACTCTCTGAAGCTCTCTATCGTGTCTGTCCCTTAGCCTCTTTTCTTCATAACACTTATTACTACTAGAAGTTACCGAGTTAATGTTTACTTGTGCCCGTCTGAGACCTAGGCCACCCTGTTTATGACTATATTTCCAGCACCTGGAATGGTGCCCAACATATATGGCAGACAGTAAATACACTGTTTGAAACAAAGGGGGGTGGGGCTTGATTTACAGAATATAGTTTTGCAGAGACACAGTAACTTAAAATTCTGTGGGAATGATTTGTAGTTAGTATGTTGCTGTGGATTTTGTTGGCAATACTTGGTGCACCCCATGAGGCTTCTCCCAAAAATGTGGGAATCAGATTGCCTGTGAGAAACAAACCACAAACTTGCAAATAGTAGTTCAAAATGGAGGTGTGCCATCACCCTTAGAAAGAGCAAAAGGCTTCAGTTCTCAAGATGTGGCTGTAAAGAAAGAATGGGACCTTCCAAAGACAGGATTGAGAAGCCTTGGAAGCATCTGAGAGGCAGATGGCGGAGACACTGCCTTGGGCTGAAGTGATAGAGACCACACATCCACCCTCCCCTGGCTCCATCCTATAGTCACCACCATCACACAGCACCCCCAGCTTTGCCAGGCACTGTGCGAGGCACTGCTCATTACAAGAACACACACACACATTTTCCTGCTTCACTGGGAATCCTCCCCTTGGGCTGCCTGAGATAATTTGCCTCCCAAGAAATTTGTGTAGATGGAGATAATTTACCCAAAGACCTGAGGATCTATTTCCCTTTTCTAGTTGTCAATCTTATCTGCCTGTCTAAGAAGTGGATCAGATGGCTCTTTGTAAACTCAAAAAATTAGATTTTTTTTTTTAGCGTAAGGTATGCTAAAAGTCCTTAGCGTAAGATATGCTTACTTATATGAATTCTTGGGCATGGCTAATCGCCTTCCCCAAGGAACCTCACTCACCCCATTTGTCCATTCACACCTCTCCTGATTGCCCAGCTATTCTTGTCAGTTTCTTAAAAAAAAAAAAACTTGTTTGAGATATAGCATATACCATAAGTTTGCCCATTTAAAATCATTGAATTCTTGTTAGTATGTTCACAGAATTGTGCAACAATCACCACAATTAATTTTGGAACATTTCATCACACCCTTAGCAATCACTTTCCATTTTCTTTTAAGTTTATTTTTGAAATTCTGACATTTTAACTCCCCACATTACACATTAGCATTTATATAGTTAATATGTAGCTATTGTAGGTACACAATTACCTATGTATATACTGACTGGTTAGTTCACTTTTAAATAACCCATTTTTAAGTACTATACAATAGAGAAACTTTATCCTCCCTCAGCCAATATGGAGGTTCTGATCAGACAGTCTAAGTTCTTTGACTTGGGCAAAATCTTTAACCTTTCTGAGCCTCATCTATAAAATGAGAATACAACTAGTACCTATCTTAAAGGTTTGTGAGAGCCCTGACCCGTTCGGCTCAATGGATAGAGCGTCGGCCTGCAGACTGAAAGGTCCCAGGTTTGATTCCAGTCAAGGGCATGTACCTTGGTTGCAGGCACATCCCCAGTGGGAGGTGTACAGGAGGCAGCTGATCCGATGTTTCTCTCTCATCAATGTTTCTAACTCTCTATCCCTCTCCCTTCCTCTCTGTAAAAAATCAATAAAAAAAATATTTTTTTAAAAAAGGTTTGTGAGAATTAAATGACAGCAGTGTCTGACACTTAGGGCTATGTAAGTGTTTGCTATTATCATCTTTCAAATAAGTTTCAGCTTTAACAATGACTTAGTTTTTTCAAAAAATAGCAGATATTTCCATTGGTAATCTGATGTGAAGGTGGTGGGAACAGTGTCATGGATAAAGAGAGCCTGTTTTGTGATAGGTTAAGTATTCAGTGGAAATGAAAACACTTTGGGCTGTGTGGTGGCTTGATTGAAAATCCTCTTGGAGGAAGAATTTAAAGGGTTATTTTGGTTTTGTTTATTTAATGTGATGGCCTTTTTGGTCATTGTGATGTTTTATAATGTTTACTTCCAGAAGGGTTGTTTAGCAGTTCTTCCAGATCTAGTTTTGTACAAAAATAAATGGTGCCAAACCTCTTCCACTTAAACTGTTAACATTTCACAGAATAACTCCATTTAAAATTTAGTAAATCCTCAACTAGCACATTAAAAATCTCATGCTAAGTTCTAGGTTTACATTGTAGGGAAACAAGGCAGCAGAAGGTAGTTACTTACTAAGGCTTCGTGTTCCCGAGGTGAAGACACAAGAGAAACCATCTTCTTTTGTTCTGCCAGGAACCATAGATGCTTAAAATCCAGCTCCTGCCTCCAACTTGGAGGTGAGAAGGACCCTGGGACTTAGAGCAACTGTAACTTAGGAAGGAAAAGTGTGTAAGTTGGAGGGGTACTAGTGTTCCATGAAAGGAAAGATGAAATCATAGCTGATGTTGCCTGAGAATTTTCAGGTTTCATGAGACTTGTCTTCTGTTGGTACAATCAGATCTGGCCTTGATGGTACTTATTTGCAGGCTTTGCCTTCTGAAATTTGGTTATAGAGTACATGGACAAAATCTCCTCCTTCCTATTTTTCCTAGAAATGCCCACATGTATATGCTTGTGTTTGTGTATTTGGTTGTGTGTGTAGGGACTGATGATGGAGCCCAGGAGGTGGTGAAGGAGATCTTAGAAGATGTGGTCACATCTGCTGTCAAAGGTAAGAACCAATAACCCAGCTTTTCCTTCTACCCCATTCCTTCAAAAAGCCCCTAGCCAGATATTTTCGTGGTAGGGTGCCCCGCCCCCAGTGAGCCCATGGAAAATTAATCTGCCCATGTCTGCTCATCTTTCATATGGAATCCAAAAATTACTTGTTTTTAGCAGGTGATTTTATTCTCATTTGGGTTGGGTTCAAGAAGCACAGTCTGATAATGTTAAGGTTGAGTGTTCCACATAGAGACACAGAGGACTGTGCCTGTATATATCCAGTTTTTTGTTTGTTTGTTTGTTTTTAAATATATATATGTTTTTTTTACAGAGAGGAAGGGAGAGAGATAGAGAGTGAGAAGCATCGATGAGAGAGAAACATTGATCAGCTGCCTCCTGCACACCCCCTACTGGGGATGTGCCCACAACCAAGGTACATGCCCTTGACCAGAATCGAACCTGGGACCCTTCAGTCTGCAGGCCAAGGCTCTATCCACTGAGCCAAACCAATCAGGGCAATATATCCAGTTTTTCCAGGAGTGAGCTATGAGCCCTGAGGTGGTGTCTATTACTGCTGAATTTTCGTGGCTAGCCATTGACCTGTAGGTATCAGTGCACATGGAAGCTTGTTCTTTCGTTATATTTCATTCATAACTTCCTCAATTTTATGGTGTGGTTTCAGTGGAATTAAACTTGTATAGCTCAGTTCCAGTGCCAGTAGACCATTAGTGGATTGCAGTGAGCATTTTTTGAAATAAATGAAAGAAAATCAATAGAATACAAACTGAATGCATTGCATGTGGTATGTTAAGCATTGTTTCATGAAACATGCATTTCAATAATGTGCACATGTGTTGTACTAGTTAATGATTTTTAAAATGTGTTTCTTACTGAAGGTTATCATCAAAGAAATTTGACCTACTGCGCTAAGCCTATCCTTTTGTTGATTTAGGGTACCTACCAAGCTATTTGTATAGATTTCATTATTTAACTCCTTTTAGAAATGTCTTTAAATTGAATTATTTTATTTCACATCCTTAGATTGTTTTCTGGGGCCAGTACAAGAAGTCCTTACATAATAAACATTTGTCTGTCTTGTTCACTGCTATATCCCTTAGTTCCTAGCACAGAGATTGGTAAATAATAGCACTTGATAAAATTTGTCGAATGAATATATGCTTTGTAAAACCATTATGGAAGATTGTGCTGTTTGATGTCTCATCTATATGTAAAGATCCACATGGTAAATTTTCATGGCGTTACGCTGTCTGCTAATCATGAAATATAGCTTTCTTTCATTAAATGATGAAATCTATTTAATTTTTTCTCTTTCCATTTATCACATGGCTGCCAGGAAGCTCAGGTCTTCATTTTCTTTTTTTTGTAACTGAGCTTTTCTTTCATAACTATTAAACCCTTTCATTTATGTGGCTCTTTTTCTCTAACCCCTATATTAAATAGCCCTTTTAAAAATAATCTGCACTTTTCATGTTTAGCTGTTTCTAATGTTTTTGAGAAGGGGAAGGAGGGGGCAGGGCTGCTGTATCACAGTTCTGGACGTACCATTGACATGGACTACAGTATTAACCAAGACCCTGGTGTTGGGGCTATGGATAACAGACACATGGAAAACCTACACATCACTTTGGGCAAGCCTTTTTCAATACATATTATGTCAGTCATGGGGTAGTGATGCAGGGAAAGGGAAAAAGCAGTACCTAGAAGGTTATGTGAATCACTTCCTGATGTCAGGCTATCTTCCAGGATAAGTACTAATTTGGTAATGATTTTTGCACTTGTGTTTAAAGAAGCACAAAAGCACAGTCTGACAGAATCCGAGAAGGCCCTTGGCGAACTGGAGGGACAAGAATGTGCTGTCTCATCAGCCGTGGACGAAAACTCACAGACCAATGGAATAGCAGATGACAGGCAGTCCTTGTCGTCAGCGGATAACATGGTATGGATAACGATTCTCTCATATGGATTCATTTAGATTTTTATCTTTTTGGAAGATGCAGAATTAAATCTCTGCAAGAAGAAGTGAGTGAAAACCAGTGAGCCCTCTTCAGTTACTGTCAGAGTCCTGGCCTAATATTCTTTGTTAGTAGGTTCCATTTTTGAAACATGCTAATTAATGTTGGTTGTATCCAACATTGTTATTAAACCTTGTTTATTCAGATTTTTAACACATTTCTTGCCCTTTTTATTCTCTCTCAAAGTAATATGCATTTATTATAGGAAAACTAGAGACCCAGTGCACGAAATTTGTGCACCTGGTGGGGGGGTGGCCCTCAGCCCGGCCTGCGTCCTCTCGCAGTCTGGGACCCCTCGGGGGATGTCCACCTGTTGGATTAGGCCCGATCCCACCAGGAGACTGGGGCTAATTTGGCAGGCGGCTAACCTCTCACAGTCTGGGGCTCTCACAGTCTGGGACCCCTTGCTCTTTACTGTCTGCCTGCAGAGCAGGCAGGAGAGGCTCCCACCATCACCACTGCATTTGCCAGTCATGAGCTCGGCTTCTGGGTTAGTGACGTTCCCCCTGGAGAGTGCACTGACCACCAGGGCAGCTCCTGCATTGAGTGTGTGCCCCCTGGTGGTCAGTGCTCTAATGTTTTAATGGCTATGTAAAATTCAATCATAGGATTACTGTAATCTATTTAGCCAATTCCCTAATAGGCCTTTAGGTTATTTCAGTTTTATCACAAGAAACAATAGTTCTAAAATGGACATCCTTTTAGATAAAGCTTGTGCACATTCTTAATTCTTTCTTTATGATAAATCCCTGCAGTGGTGTTGCTGGGTCAAGGGTTGGAAGCTCTAAGGCTTTTGATTCTTAACATCAAATTAGCCTGCTGGGAAGGTAATACTGGAATCTGTGCCCACTGTAAGCTGTCATTTCCTCATTGAAACTGGACAGTGGTGTTCATTCAGAGCCCTGCTAGTCTCTTAGGAGAAAGAGCCTGCCTTATTGATTGGTAGTAAAGTTATTTAAGTTTGCGTTTGCATTTCTTGGTGAATTGCTTAATTTTTTTACCAGTTTTTTATTTGAGATAAAGGTTCCCATATTTCCTTAATGAATTATAGAATTTACTGTATATTGAGTATTAATCCTTGCCATAGGTTTCAAATATTTTTAAATGTAGTTTACTTATTTAAAGTTTATTTTAAAATACCTATCATGTTTCTCATTTACTTTGCAATAGTATTCTTAGAAATATCTTTTTACCCAAGCTAATATAAATCATTACCTATATTTGTTTTAGTTTTTTATGGTTTAATATTTAAAATTTATCATTTTAAAGCACCCATACTCACTTTTTGAAGGACAGGGAACACGGTTTTAGAATTGCCTTAATGATTCCCGCATAGCTCCTGTTTTGCCATTTCTCCCCCTCCATCCCTCACTTCCCCATTGAATAAATAAAATAATTTGCATATCCATGAAATACTTATTTCTTATTTTTGAAAATAATTAGCCTTTTGTTTTTACCTTTCTTTCTATTTAGGAATCAGATGCACAAGGACATCAAGTGGCTGCTAGGTTCTCTCACATTCTGCAGAAGGATGCCTTCCTTGTGTTTCGCTCCCTTTGCAAGCTGTCCATGAAACCCCTTGGGGAAGGCCCCCCAGATCCAAAGTAAGCAGACAGTAGTTCTTGGCTGTCTATAACCCAGGTGATCCAGGAGGATGTCAGGGGTTCCGGGAAACCCAGTGCTTTGGCCCCTGGCAGGAGTTTATTCAGGATAGTTTTATAGCTTTTTAAATTCATGTGGTGCCTACAATCAGTTCTTTCACAATGAATTGTCTCTGTGTCCCTTCCAAGATTCTGCCCAATTTTGCCTTTTTGGTTTATAAGCTAAAAATTATTACCTTGAACCTGCATGCAGCCTCTTTTTACTGACTATAATCAATTTAAGGTACTAATGAGGGCAGGTGCAGGAGGTGAGCAAATCTGTTTCCCGCCCTTGTTGAAAACCTTTGCTGCATGGATACAGACCCAGATTCAAACCAGAGAAACCAGCCTTTCTTTGTAGCAGTGCGTGAACTATCACAAGGATGGCAGTACTGTGGAGTGTCCAAGCAGAGGCTTTAAAGGCAGAGAGAACTGCTTTCAGTCCTGGCCCTTACACTTGAGACCAGCTCCATGGCTTGTAGGAGTTTCTGGAAAATGGGAATATGGAAAATTACCTTATAGGACCCATTTAATAAAATAATATAAAGCACAGGGCCTTGCACTTTATAAAAGCTTTATAGTCACTATTATTATCATCATTATTATTAGTCATTAATAAGAACCCTCGACTCTTCTGTTGAGAATATAACCCTTAGGAAAATGGTTTATGGAAATTTCTCATTGCTTACCATCCCTGTGGGCGGAGTGAGGGGGCATGAGGCAGGTGGATAAAGAGCACCATCTTCATTGTCTGTGAAGGCCAGATGTGTTAGGTTCCATGAATGAGGTGGTAAAAGTAATTGTTCTATCAGGTGAGTTGCAGAACCAGCTCTCCAGGGCCAGTTGACACTTACTTTGCTCCTGCTATATCTACTTTATGGCAGGGGGGATGAAAAGAATAGAAGTTGGAAGTTCTTCTTTTCACAGGATCTGCAGGTCCCAAGAAAACCCATCTCCTGTCATCTGCCATTGTTCTCGTGACATTTAGGTGACATTTAGGTGCCGCTGCTAATTCTTAACTCATTGGCTTCTCAGAAAATTCTCACTGGTAGAGGAATGAGGCCTTCTCAAGAAACACGATTTTAAGTTTCATCTTTCAATCCCATCATTGTTCTTTGTTTTCTTCGCCAGGTCCCACGAGCTGCGCTCCAAGGTGGTTTCCCTGCAGCTGCTCCTCTCCGTGTTGCAGAACGCCGGCCCAGTATTTAGGACTCATGAGATGTTCATCAATGCAATCAAGCAATATCTCTGTGTGGCATTATCCAAAAACGGCGTCTCTTCAGTGCCTGATGTCTTTGAGCTCTCTCTGGCCATTTTTCTTACTCTTCTTTCAAACTTTAAGATGCACTTGAAAATGCAGATAGAGGTATGGACTCCAAATTAATTTTTTTCATTTTGTATGAGATGGTTAACTGCTGGTCGCAGGATCACCAAGAACTATAATTACACAGTTGCCTTCTCTCCCAAGGAACTTCTTGAATGAGTGAGGAGAGAAGAATACTTTTTCGTGAAAAGTTACTGCCCAAAAATCTGTATTTCTTTCATTTTAACCAAAGGTTTAAATCGAGTGGTCTGTGTGCTAGGTTTAGCCCCCACAAATACGTTTGTTTAATCTAAATTATATGAACTACCCTGAATTAGTTGACAAGTAGAGAAATCAGATTCTTCATGAAAATCCAGATTCTGGTTTCTCTTGAAAAATCATGACAGCGGTCCTGCATTTCCATGTGGCAGCTCTTCGTGATGACTCGGGAGCGGCTGCTCCCTCTGATGAGCCCGTGTTCCCCAGTTCCCTGAGCCCCCGCCCTCCAGCTGTTCCCACACAGCCGGTTTCATTGCGGTTCAGCAGCATGTGTGCGCCACTCTTGCTCATAGGACCTGCCTGCCCTCGGAGAGCTCTGAGGTTTTGAGCCCTGATTTAAACTCTTAATCAGTGTCCTTTGTCTTCATGTCACATAGGTCTTTTTCAAAGAGATTTTCCTGAACATTTTAGAAACGTCAACAAGCTCTTTTGAGCACAGGTGGATGGTCATTCAGACTCTGACAAGGATCTGTGCAGGTATTTTCTCCCTGAGGGTGCTCCTCCCTTTGACTAGCCCGGAACCTCTTGATGTGTTTTATTTTCCAAAGTCCAGAGGAAGATCTCTAACTCGCCCTCTTTGAGTTTTAATGAAGTGCTGGAAAAATCATTACCTTATAGGCCAATGCTCACCTAATACCCCTTGGAGGATGAGCAACTCAGCCTCGTTGCCCGGGAAGTTGGGGGTTTTGCACTGTACGTTCCACATCCGGAGAAACCCTCAAATCCTGGAAAAGTGGGACACTTGGTCACCCTGCCTATCAGCTGAATGTGCTTTTTTAGTCACAGGGTCCAAGGTATTGGTGCTGCCAACCCTTGGGGTGCTTAGGTAAATTTGGATTTACCTTACACAATGCAGTTGTGTGACTGTAAAGCCAGCATCTTACTTGTCCAACATCAAACATAACTTCCTAAGAGTTACACAACTTTAAGAAGTGGATCAGGCCATTGTTACTCCTGTTTTGATGAGCTTGGAAGGTTGGAATGAACTGCCTGAGATTTTAGGTAGTTCCCAGGCCTAGAGAGAGGGTCGCCCATCTCTCTACTACTTAAGACATTCATTTCTTGTGTGTGACACTGTGTTATGTCCACTTGAGTTAGCAATTCACTGGGAAAAATTTTTTGACAAAGGAATCTTATTCATTAAGAAAACATAACTGTTACTTATGTTCAATCAGAATTTCTAATATCTGTCTGTTATTTTCCAAGATGCCCAGTGTGTTGTAGATATTTATGTCAACTACGACTGTGATTTAAATGCTGCTAACATTTTTGAGCGCCTCGTAAATGATTTATCCAAAATTGCTCAGGGAAGAAGTGGACATGAGCTGGGAATGACACCTCTGCAGGTAAAAATACTAAGAACACTCATTTATACTTAAAATTCATTCATTTTGATAAACATTTACCCAGTGCCACCATGTGCCAGGCACTGTCCTTGCTGCTGGGAATACAAAACAAACATATGTATGTACATGCACACAATTGCTGCCGTCACAACACTTATAAGCAGACAAGGAAGAAATAAGCTGCAGAGAAGGAGTGTGGAGGTGTTGTCATTTTTAATGACATCATCAGAGTTAATTTCCATGAGAAGGTGACATTTGAACTGACATTTATAGGAAGCAAGTTCATTCTCAGTCACTTTTCCAGAGACTTTGTGAAAACAGGATCTCAGGCTCCAGTAAAGGCAGAAGAGATTGCCTCTTATCAGTGTGCCTGTAAAGAATAGGGTCCTTAACCTGGGCCTCTAAATGAACTGTCAGAACATCTGTGAGCTGCCTGGAATTATGTATAGAATTTTGGTCTATGGCATTTTTCCTAGAACATTCATATTGTCATTAGATTTATAGAGAGATCTGTGCCACTTTAGATGCTGTTTTGATCCTAAAATATTTGTTTTTGTTTTAGATTACCTGCAATTCACATTTAATTTTTTATTTAATAAATGCTATTAAAAAACACACACACAACAATAGTGTTTTTATTGTAGAGGGAGGCTTGAAAGGGAATACATTTGTGAGTGTTTGGGAGATAAGAGTATGTTCAGAATCACTACTTTGTTGCATAATACAAGATTTTTTTTTTTTTTTGTCTTATTTTGAGATCACTGGTTTAACATCCCTGGTGTTTTTTGGGTTTTTGGTTTTTTTTTTAAAGGAAAGTATTTTAAGTGTTTTTTCAAATTATATAAGCAATGAACTTTTTAGAAATTCAGAAAGCACTGTTCATTTTGAGAAAGCACACATCCAATATTTTTGCTGCTAGGATGTTTGTAACGAATACCTTCAGAGATTTTCAGGGTTTTTACATGAGCTCTTAATATTTAATGTCACCTGTTAACTTTCCCTTGTCAGTGGTTATCTTCTGTCCTCATAGAATTCCCTAAGAACACTTTAGATATCTGCACTTAATTTATCTAAGTCTCTGTGCTATGTCACTTTTGCCCTTTAGGAGCTCAGTCTGAGGAAGAAAGGCCTAGAGTGCCTCGTGTCTATTCTCAAGTGCATGGTGGAGTGGAGCAAAGACCTGTATGTGAATCCCAACCACCAGACCAGCCTCGGTGAGAAAGCGTTGCTGCCACCACCACCTCCATTCACAATAGACTACTTACCGCTATTGGGAAAAATTGTCCTGTTAATAATTGTCTGAGAATTAGCAAAAACACTTTAGTTTACTAAATAGTATTTTAAAGGTTCCGCTTCTCAATCCATCTGGAATTTGTAAGAGGGATATGTATGAGTTGTGCTCTAACTTCACTTTTCCAAATGGAGGACCAGTTATTCCAACATTTTCTATTGATCCCCCTCACCGATTTAAAGGTCCACCTTTATGACAAACCATATTCCCTTGTGTGTATACGTCTGTTTCTGAATTTCCTGTTTTATTGATTTGTCTGTTCTCGCACCAGTACAAGTGTCTTGACTGTTTTTTATCATTATACTTTTATGTGAATTTTAGAATTAGCTTTTCAAATTCCACAAAAATGTCAGTTTTTAAGTAAAGTATTAGAGTAATATCACAGTTTTATGTTTATGATCTTGACAGTGCAAACTTGTTATAGGAAAAAGGAATTGCAGAGCCAGACCTGAGCTCAGCCATGTCTGTTTCCCTTCTGCTGATACGGTTTTCTTTTCTATTATGTCATTGCAGGTCAGGAGAGGCCCACAGATCAGGAAATGGGAGATGGGAAAGGTCTTGACATGGCAAGACGGAGCAGCGTGACCTCCATGGAGTCCACGGTGTCCTCAGGGACCCAGACAACTATCCAGGATGATCCAGAGCAGTTTGAGGTCATCAAGCAACAGAAAGAAATCATTGAACATGGCATTGAGCTGTGAGTGTGGCTGCTACTCTAGCTGAATCTCTTGGGGCCTCTGACAAAGCCACATCTTCTCTGGGGACCTGGGGCTGGCTCCTCAAAGGGAAATGCCTGTTGCAGAGGCAAGTGCTGGCACTTGCAGCCGAGCCTGATTAAGCCAGCAGAGTGAGTGAGTTTTGTGTGTTAGAGAGAGAAATTTAATGGGTTTGTGTTTGATGTCTGCTCTTTTTTTTTCTAATGAAAAAAATTAAACCACTAGAAAATATAGAAGAGTATAAAGCAAGAATGTTAAAGTTGATCATAAAATTACTCCTAGAGGAAATCACCATTGGTAACATTTTTTCCAACTATATATTATGAAAATTTTTAACATACAGAAAATTAACATCTGTTACCTATGTATTTTTTCCTTCTAAACCATTTGAAAGTAATTTCAGCCCTACATCTTTGAAAACTATACCATTATCGTAACCACTGGTAAATCTTAATGTGTTTCTTTCTAGTCTTTTACACACAAAAATACATATGCACACACTCATATCCTGTCCAACTTCTGAGTGATTGAAGTGTTGATCTCTTCATTTCTTCTGTCACCATCCCTACATCCATCAAAAGTAATCTTTTTGAAAACTTAAATCAGGTCTTATTACTCCCCTGCCTAAAGTCATTCCAAGTTTTCCATTTTCTCATCCCAGCCTGACCCAGCCTCTGGCCCATCTCACTGACCCCTTTTCTCGCTAATCTCATCTCCTGCCAATACCCCTGAATCACATAATCATTTCAGTCCTTTGAATATTTCCAGGTGTTTTTGTTCTCGTGCCCTCCTGATTGGAATACTCTTGTGTCTTTTTCATCCTTTGGACTTCACAAAACATGTCTTCCTCAAAGTGGCCTTCTGTAACCACACTATCTAACAGATCCCAAGTTATTCTCTGTTCCTGCACCCTATTCATCGTCTTCCTTCACAACCCTGCTGCAATTTGTGCATACATGTAATGTCATTCTCTCCTGTGCACAGCGTGGTAGATAAGTTGAATTTATACCTTAGTGGAAAGTTTGCCTGCCTTTATCAGGAAATACACAAAAGCAATCTAGAGCTTTTATAGTGGCGCCTATGAACATCAGAGATCCAGGCTACTCTTAACTTTCTGCTTCACCAGCCTTAACACAATTTGTATCTTCATTGTTGCCTCATGTTTTTAACATATATTCTGGGGAAGAAGAGGGAAAGGGCAAAAAGAGTATACCTCCCAGTCAAGTCGGCTTTGTTTAAGGAGCCTTACTAGAAGTACCCATAACACTTCTGCTCAAATCCTCACTGACTAGAACAGTGGTTCTCAACCTTCCTGATGCCGCAACCCTTTAATACAGTTCCTTATGTTGTGGTGATCCCCAAACATAAAATTATTTTTGTTGCTACTTCATAACTGTAATTTTGCTACTGTTTTGAATCATAATGTAAATATCTGATATGCAGGATGTATTCAGGCCGACCCCTGTGAAAGGGTCATTCGACCCCCAAAGGGGTTGCAACCCACAGGTTGAGAACCGCTGGACTAGAACTCTATCACATGGCTGTCTGTACTTTGTTTAAGGGAGGCAAGGAAATGTAGTTTTTATTTCAAGGAGTTGTGTCCCCAGATAAACATCTTGGGTTTTGTGAATGTTGGAGAAGGGTAGTACGGATATTGGGTGGCAACCAACAGACTTCGCTGTACAGCTAGGTCAGAAATTGAAGATGGAATTCAGAAACCTGCCAGGATACACAGGACCTTCCTAGCTGATATATGATGGCTTATTCATGGTGTTGTTGTAACCTACCTCAGATGCCACATATTTCTATCCTTTAGATTTTGAAATGAGCAATCCGTGTCCCATCTCTTCTTAAAACAGGTTCAACAAGAAACCCAAGAGAGGGATCCAGTTTCTCCAGGAGCAGAGCATGCTGGGAACATCAGTTGAAGAGATTGCCCAATTCCTGCACCAGGAGGAGCGTCTTGATTCTGTAAGACTGGGAGTTGAGCACTTGCAAGTGGGTTCTATCAAGTGACACTAAGACCGTACCAGGTTTTAACATAGATTGTCTGACCCTGAGTTCAGTGGCTATTGTCCACACGCCTGCTTATAGCAGCCCTACTCTTCCCTTTGGCCAGTGATGCAAAAAGCTCTTTGAAGGGAATAAACTAACCTCCTGACAAATTTGGTAGCACAGTATCAGAGCTAGAAGTATGCCTTCACTGCTAGAAACTACTGTCTGCCGCTAACCTCCCTCCTAGTGTGCCCCATCATTTCTCCCTTTTTAAGTCTCATGTGCTTCCTCCTCTTTTGTGGCAGGATAGACTGACCTGGAATTGTTGGGTGGGCGGATAGTTCAGGGAATCACCTAGCTTCTAGCAGTTTATCTTGTGCTGCGTGTCCTGAATTGGCCACACTGTCTCCCCACTTTGACTGAAGTGTCTTTTGTTGCACATTCATATTTGACAATTTCTAGATTAAGTGAATGCATGTTTTTCAGACCCAAGTAGGTGATTTCCTGGGAGACAGCACGAGGTTCAACAAGGAGGTGATGTATGCCTATGTGGACCAACTTGACTTCTGTGAAAAGGAGTTTGTCTCAGCCCTGCGGACATTTCTAGAAGGTTTCCGCCTACCTGGGGAAGCCCAAAAGATTGATCGGTTAATGGAGAAGTTTGCCGCAAGATACATAGAGTGCAATCAAGGGTGAGCATCATGTTTAAATCCCTTGTACGTCATCTTTTTGCCTACATCAGGACACGAATCTTAGTTTGGTTGGGGGTGGAGTGTAATCTTTCTAAGTCTATGCCAAACAACTAAAATTTCTGTTCACCATGTGCCAGACACTATACTAAGGTATTATCTCGTGTAAGGCCTCAGAGCAACTGTTTGTGTCCCCTTTTACAGACAATTAAATTGAGACCTGAGAGGCTAAGTAACTTGCCCAAGATCCCAGCTAGAGCCCACACACTATTAATTATGATAAGAGAGTATTATGGGTTGAGAGGAAGCACTTGGTCACCACTTCCCTAATCAAAAATAACTCCCTGATTTAATATATGGGATAGATCTTAGGATTTTAGTTTTTCTTTAATTAAATACTGATGGGCAGGTTACAGAAAAATGGCTCTGTATCTAATAAAACCCATCTAAGTGCATGATTCCATATTAGGGCCTTTTTTCATAGGTAGTTCATGTTTTTTGTAGAAAGTGAAATTGGAAAGAGAACTGACCTTCATTAAACACCTGCTATGTGTCAGCCTGGCCATGAGTTTTACATGCATCACATTTAATTCATGGTAGATCTGGGTGTGGTATTCCCATTTTACAGATGAGGAAAATTTCTCTGGGTCAGTGAGCAACCTGTCCAAAATTAATCATCTAGTAAATAGCAGAGCCAGGGTTCGATGTGGGTTTGCCTCAGTCAAAAGCTCACACTTTTTCCACTGAACATGAAGTTAAAAATGTCTGGATATACTGTGAAATGATGTGGAATTGTTCGGTGGAAACATGTTGATAACAGTTTTGTCTCTTTAATCAACTTGGTTTTCATATTAATTGGTTCCAGTCCTCCAACTGCACAACAAGCTGTCCCCTGGAGATGGCATGGTCATCAAAGGAAGTACCTGGTCATTCTAACTAAATGGATGCTAGAACTTGCTGTGAAGACATAATTAGATGTTATTTACTTCAATATATAGGCATCCCAAAAGTATTTGCTCACTTGTGTCTCTGTTACATTTGGGTAATCTACAGTATTTCTACTTTTTCATTATTAGTACTAGTATATTTGTTATTGTAATCTGTGATCAGTGATCTTGATATTAGTATTGCAATTGTTTGGGGGAAGCACAAACCACACCCATATAAGATGGTGAACGTAATAAATGTGTGTTCTGGCTGCTCTACTTAACTGGCTGTTCCCTCGTCTCTCTCCCTCTCTTTAGACCTCTCTGTTCCCTGAGACACAACAATATTGAAATTAGTCCAATTAATAACCCTACAGTGGTCTCTAAGTTTTCATGTGAAAAGGAGAGTCTCACATCTCTCACATTAAACCAAAAGCTAGAAATGATTGAACTTCGGAAGGCATGTCAAAAGTTGAGAGAGGCTGTAAACTAGGCCTCTTGCACCAAATAGTTAGCTAAGAAATTGCCACAGCCACCCTACCCGTCAGCAAAACCATTCTGATCAGTTAGCAGCCATTGACATCTAGCAAAAAGATTACATCTCACTGCAGACTGAGACGATGGTTAGTATTTTTAGCAATGAAGTATTTTTAATTAAGGCATATACATTTTTTGACATAATGCTATTGCACACTTAATAAATTATTATAGTGTAAATATAACTCTCATATGCACTTGGAAACCATGTGACTTGCTTGATTGCAATGTTCACTTGATTGTGGTGGTCTGGAAGCAAACCTGTTCTATCTCTGAGGTATGCCTCTATTTCCTGTGTGGACCTGGAGACCTTAATCTGTTTCCCTTAATTAGTAAATATGTGGCCCAATTAAATTTCACGTTAGAATGCAGACATGTTGTGTGTTCTTCAGGAGAACAGAATTTCTCCTTTTCCTATTGGGAGCAATTGGGCAGACCAGTTTTTTCTAGCTTTAGCCTCACCTATTAGGAAACTGTGAGTCTACCAGTTTTTGTCCTTTTTTCCTTGCTTAAGACAAAAACAGACATCACTGGCATGTTTAGAACACACAAATATTTCCTATGTATATCTACTGTTAAATATTACAGTGGGTAATGTAAACTGTAAATTGTTAATAACTGGACAGCAGTTTTAGTCAGCTTTTTACCCAGTGCCTGGCACGAGGTGCATGGTGACAGTAAGAGGACCAGCATGAGGTAAGTGAGGCTTCTAGAAGAGGCCTCACTCTCGGGGTCTTATACTGCAGGGTTGACACCCAGGAGGGAGGGTGCCTCACTTGCCTCAACCTACTCTCTGGAAGATAGTTGGGAATCTTCTTAAAAAACTGACTTGAAACTGTTATATTCAAAGAAATCTAAAGCTGACACATTCTTAACTACCTTTCTCTATACTCTGGGTCGTTAATTATCAATAAGTGATGATGAAAACATGAAACTCTTTACTCTTTTGCCATCAGGTGGAGCAGTCAGCCTGCTTTCAGTGAAGCATGTCCCCACAGCATTGGACCGTCCCAGCCTCATCTCTATGCTTGTTCTGACATCTGGAATCTTTTCTTCCAGGCAAACACTTTTTGCTAGTGCTGATACTGCGTACGTCCTAGCATATTCGATTATTATGCTAACTACAGATCTGCACAGCCCTCAGGTACAATATGTTAATGATTTATATATTATGGTAGCTAAATCAGTAGCTTTATTTGGGCCATTGGATATTTTCTAAATGGTTTTTGAAATTTTTTTAAATTATAGGTAAAAAATAAAATGACAAAAGAACAGTATATTAAAATGAATCGGGGCATCAATGACAGTAAAGATCTACCAGAAGAATATCTCTCAAGCATTTATGAAGAGATAGAAGGCAAGAAAATTGCAATGAAAGAAACAAAAGAGCACACGATCGCAACCAAATCTACTAAGCAGAGTAAGGTCTAATGGCAAACTTTATATTCACTACAATTTTCAAGTGTATCAGAATGCATGATTAAGCTAATTTTATGGATGATAATGTTAATTTGCATATATAGATAACTGAATAAGAAACGTGGTTAAATTAATTATTAGGATTATGTTGGTTCTCTCATATCACATCTTCTTGCTAGCCTTGTGATTAGATTCAAGAGAGAATTTAAAATCTGAATTGCTCCCAAAAAATGTTCCTTAAAATTTTGATACCAGTGGTGATTTTGCCGACCTTGATTAGAATTCTGTTAGCTAAGGCCGTTTTGAAGCTACCCATGTCTTCGTTTGCGAGCAGCAGTGTAGTGGTTTATAGTGCAGGCTCCAGAGCCACTCAAATCCCAGCTGTACTATTTATTAGCTGTGTGACCCTGGGTAAGTTACTTAACACTCTGTGCCTCATTGTATGATGATAATATTTCTAACAGATTCATGGGGTAGTTGGGAGGATTTGTGAATTAGTCATTATAAATCTTTTGAAGCAGTGCCTGGCACTTAGCAAGCACTCAGTAAATCTTAGCTCTTATTCTCTTATTTCTCTGTAGATGTAGCTAGTGAAAAGCAGCGACGTCTGCTGTACAATTTGGAGATGGAGCAAATGGCTAAAACAGCCAAAGCTCTGATGGAGGCTGTGAGCCACGCCAAAGCCCCTTTTACGAGTGCCACTCACTTGGACCATGTCCGGCCAATGTTCAAAGTGAGTATCCTGAGAAGTTAGGATGTGACTAACCCCAGTTCTGGAGTTTAACCAGCAGGAAGCTAACCAGCGAGTGTATAATGGTGAAGAGATTGAGGAGAGGAAAGGCCAAGTCTGGGAATTGCTTTCTGCATAGTAACTGAGGTAAATCCTTTCTGGAAGCCCTTTGATGGTGCTGGGGCTGTGCCAGCATCAGCCAAAAGCATAGGCTCTACAGTCAGAATGTCTGGGTTGGAGCTCTGTCTTTGTCACTTTAGTTTTTGTTGTTGTTATTTTTTAATTGAATTTATTGAGGTGACACTGATTAGCAAAACAAAGACAGGTTTCAGGTGCACAATTCTATAACACTGTGTTGAGTATTACCACCCCAATCAAGTTTCTATCATCATGTATCCCCACTATACTCTCCTCCACTTCCCTCTACCCCAAACCCTTGCCACTTTGTAGTTCTGTGACCTTGGTCAGTTACTCAGCCTCTCTGTTCATCATCTATAAAATGGGGACAAATACAGGGTTACTGGTGGAATTTAATGAATTAATAATTATTCTGGCAAAGGAGATCATTTCATTGTAATAGTTCATCTCAGTGGCCTCAGGGTTAGTTTATCAGATGAGAGTAAGTGGAAGTAAAAACACCATATCCTGAGGCCTCTCTATTTTTAAAATGTCTAAAAAAGAAACACGCCCTAACCAGTTTGGCTCAGTGGGTAGATCATCAGCCTGCAGACTGAAAGGTCCCAGGTTTGATTCCAGTCAGGGGCATGTACCTTAGTAGCGGGCAAATCCCCAGTGGGAGGTATGCAGGAGGCAGCTGATCAGTATTTCTTTCCCATCGATGTTTCTAACTCTCTATCCCTCTCCCCTCCTCTCTGTAAAAAATCAATAAAAAAATATTTTTTAATACTTTTTTTAAAAATATTTTTTATTGATTTTATATTTTATAGCTGGTGTGGACGCCACTGTTGGCAGCCTACAGCATTGGACTGCAGAACTGTGATGACACTGAAGTGGCCTCCCTGTGTTTGGAGGGCATCCGCTGTGCAATCCGGATCGCCTGCATCTTCGGAATGCAGGTGGGTGTAAGTTAGCAAAGCTCCAGAGATGCTGGTAGGCTGTGTTCTTTTAGATTTGGCAAAACCTAGAAACTATCAGGCATTTCCAATTAATCAAAAATCTCAGCAAACTCCTTACTTGTGCCCACTGAGAAGCAGCCCACAGATTTGTGCTAGGAACTGCCTCATTAGGAGGGGAAATGGAGGTTTGGGTTAAAACTCTCTGAAAGGTTTTACGGTTGAAAAACTTCCTTTGAAAGTTCAAGTTACTTGATTGGATTTTGTCTGCCCAACTTGCCTTCCCTGGTGCTTAAAAATCAGCTTTTATTATAATTCCCTCATTTCCAGGTCTTCTCTCAGGGGAACAAATAGTTCAGTAGTTAATGAATACGTCTGTAAACTTTTTGAATCTTGGAAGATTCTAGCAAATAAAATGCAATTTTCAAATTGTTATGAAATCAGGACATTGTCAATCCCATTCATTTTCTATGTCAGTAAGAATTTGTATCCATTTATTTTTAAAAATTCAACCTTCTGTTCCCATTTATTTTACAGTTAAACATTTTCGTTTGCACCAAGACCATAGACTTTGACATCAGGCAATCTGAGTTTCAATACCACGCTCTGCTCTTTCTCTAGCTATGTGACATTGGCCCAGCTAACTTCTCTCTAAGACACCTTGTATTTCCTCATTTGTAAACCTGGAAAAAAATAGACCTACCTTGCAGGATTGTTACAGATCCTAGAATTTATGGGATAGTGTTAGCATTTAGCAGATTCCTCCTCTGCTCCCCTCAAAGGGAATGAAACAGGAACATACGTGTGAGGTCATTTGAAAAGGAGAGGGCTAATTCTCAAACATGTGGTGTATGGGAGCCTCAGTGGGATGTTCTGATAGTAGGAGAACACCAGCATGGAATAACTGGCTTGTTAATGTGCCTGTCGTGTGTACAGAAGGTATCAGAAAAGCCCAGTGCACCAGCCCCATAGATGTGAAGACGGTCATGCTCGGGGTGGAATCTCAATGTTCTCTCCTGGGCTTCCATTACAGCTGGAACGAGATGCCTATGTTCAGGCTCTTGCTCGCTTCTCCCTGCTGACGGCCAGCTCCAGCATCACAGAAATGAAGCAGAAAAACATTGACACCATAAAGACGCTTATCACAGTGGCTCACACTGACGGCAACTACCTTGGGAATTCCTGGCACGAGGTGTGTGTCTCTCTGAAAGCCTGGTAATTGCCTTTTTTAGTTAAGGTGACTACCACATTCCTTTTATTCAGTGTCGGTTTCTCTTTGGTCACTTTCAGTTTTCTTGAAGTCGAGCCTAACTTTAACTCTGGGTTTTCTCTTATGCACAAATACCTCATATATGTAAAGGTCAGTCTCTGGGGCTGTGATGAGGGAAATGATTTTGTTCAGATTTACCATCTCATGAGGTGATCTTAACCGTGGCCAGTGTTCTCACATAGTGTACTGCTATTGTGACAACTTTGCTCCACATTAATGCCACTTTCCCCAAGTCCTTACACACCTCCTGGGAGGTCTCACCGTCAGTGAGTACATTTAGGACAAAGCTAGGAGCCTGATTTATCTCCCAGTTATCTCTTTTAAAAAATGGTCAACGTTTACAATGAACCATTAGGGAAATTGCTAGTAGGTTCATATTTTCATTTATTTTTTTTAATCTTTATTGTTCAGATTATTATAGTTGTTCCTCTTCTTTCCCCCCATAGCTCCCCTCCTCCCAGTCCCCACCCTACCCTCTGCCCTTACCCCCCCGCCCCGCACTGTCCTCCTCCATAGGTGTACAATTATTGTCCAGTCTCTTCCCGCACCCCCAACACCCTTTTCCCAAAAAAATCTGGGGACCAGGAGATCACAGTTCGATTCCTGATCAGGGCACATACCTGGGTTGCAGGCTGATCCCAAGCAGGAGGCAGCCAATGAATATTTGACATCAGACAATCTGGATTTCTCTTCCTTCTGTGCCAATTAATTGTCATCATTAATGTTTCTGTCTCTTCCTCTCTGAAATCAATATATATGTTAAAAATTAAACTTAAAATGTTAATATTCTATCTGAGTGATAGAATTATAAAGGTGATTTATTTTTTCCCCCTTAAATGCTATTTTCATATTTCTCTACCATGTACACATGTTGCTTTTTGTCCTGAGAGAAAAGTATTAAGAAGAGAGACGAGAATATTGAGTGGTGGGGACTGTGGGGCCAAGAAAGAAAACTGCTGTTAGCCTCCTCCCCGACCCAGGGATGGAGTAGTTACGGGGACGGCCTGGAGGCAGACTGCTGGGGTCTGATCTCGGCATCCACCTCTGCTTGCCTGTAGGGTATGGCAGTTATTTCGTCTTTAAGCCTCACCTTCTTCCTCTCCACAACCTTCACAGCATTGTTGTGAGAATGAAAGTAGTTAATATGCACAAGAGAGCTTAGACCTGTATTGTTAGTTATTATCATGATCGTCATGGCATAGATCTTTGTCCCTTTTTACCCATCCTTCCCTTTCTCTATACAACTCTGGAGTATTTCATGTTAGAAAAGATGGAGAATGGGTGTTTTGCTTTTTATAAGTTGGGTGCTTTTTTAAAGAAATAATTTTCTGCCCTGGCCGGGTAGCTCAGTTGATTAGAGGATTATCCCAATGTGCCAGGGTTATGGGTTCAATCCTCTATCCCCAGAGAGCACACATGCAAGAAGTAACTAATGAATGCATGGATAGGTGGAACAGCAAATTAATGTTTCTCTCTCTCTCTCTCTCTCTCTCTCTCTCTCTCTCTCTCTCTCCTCCCCCTCTATATCTCCCTCTCCCTCTCCCTCTCCCTCCCTCCCTTCCTCTCTCTCTTTAAAGAAAAAATTAAAAATTTCTTGTCTTCTGAGGTGTCTTAATACCTAGTGAATTAATGAATCATTGCTTTCTCTCCTGCAATTATTTTTTTAACCTGGAAGGTGTGATCCATGTGGGGTTTCTACTGATTGCCAAGCATTGGTAGCACCTGGAAATATTAAAAATGAATTAATCACCTATTTGATGGTCAGAAACCTTGAGAAATCAGGTTAGAGCCAATAAATTTTTGACCACAAGTATTCAGCTATTCCCAGCTTCTGGAAAGGGGGGGAGGGGGGCATTAATAGTTTACTAGTAATCCTATATAATAAAGAGGGAATATGCAAATTGACCATCACTCCGCCACAAAGATGGCTTCACCCACAGCTGAGGCCGAGTTCCCATAATGAGCCTTAAGGAGCAATCAGCAGGAACCTGAGGCTGTGCCGCGCCCCCCCCCCCCCTTGTGGGGCTTGACAGGGGACCCCAAGCCGCGCCTCCCACCTGGCAGGGCTTGACAAGGGTGGGACCAGCCAAGTCTGGATCTAGCCCAATGACGGAGCTGT
The DNA here is from genome assembly GCA_004026665.1 of Murina feae. Classification (NCBI taxonomy): domain Eukaryota; kingdom Metazoa; phylum Chordata; class Mammalia; order Chiroptera; family Vespertilionidae; genus Murina; species Murina feae. Next base: position 62,740 of record PVJC01004493.1, read on the forward strand.
CCAGGTCTGGGTCTCACACAATTTTGAGGCGCACATGGGTTGGTGGGGACTTGACTCTGGGTCCCATGGTACACCCCAGACTCTGACAGGAGGAAGATTTTCATATACATTTTACTAATTTTCTTTCATCTGTGACACTTCTAATATAGAGAAAGGACAAATAGCAATACTGAAATATTTCCTCTAATTAATCCCCTTTTAATGTGCACAAATTTCATACCGGGCCACTAGTAATTTAATGGTATGCTGTGTGGACCAACCAGGGAATGGCTTTCTGTGGTAGAATTAAGCACCTTCCTCAGTCAAGAAAAGACAGTTTATAAGTAAAGATACTCAGCAGTGCTTAGTGGCACAGTGGAGCCCTGTCCTCTGGGGTTGACTTGTAAGATCAGTATGAAAGGCAAAAGTCAGCTTTAGTTAGAAGTTCCCATGAAAATTCCTTAGGAGGGCTTTATCTGGAGTTGTGTGCACCATCCTTCAATGAGTTTCATGAGGCTAGCTTTCCCTCCAGGAGAAGCTGAAACTGATTTGTTTCTTTAGGTAAGCTCCAGGTGAGAGAGGCTTGAGTGTAAGTGTGATCTCAAGCACGAGAACCACCCACCGGGCTGGGAGATACTCTTCTCCCACTGCACATCCATTCTAGGGCACATGCTCATTGGTTCAGTTAACCAAGTAATAGTTGCCAACTATTGGAAGAGCTAGGGATTCAGCAGTGAATCCCAAGTCGAAGTTAATGCCCTGTTGGCACTCAAGACAGAGAACAAACAAGTAATTATCTAAACTAATAAAAGCAGAATAGTAAAATTAACCGTTTCTTCGGGACGCCTACCAGCCAATCAGAGCGACTGTATGCAAATTATCGCAGCCAAGATGGCGGAGGCCCACCGCAAACTGGTCCCACCTGAGGAGCAGGGTGGAAGGAGCAAGCAGGCCCCCATGCTGCAGCCTGGAAATAGACAAATCGAGGAGCCTC